>JAQQSK010005168.1:135038-155690 GCA_028658325.1 Potorous gilbertii
GTGGGCTCACCCCCGCAGAACAGACCTTTCCCGTGGATCCTCCAGTCTAACGTGAGCTCCGAAATTGTCACCTTCTGCCTCCCACTGGATTCCGCACCTCCGAACTTTGGTCAGATTCTCCTTTCGGAGGTACCTGGAGGAGTTTGTCCGAGAGCTTAGGTGAGTCGTTGCTCTCACTCTGCCATCTTGGCTCCGCCTCTATTTCTAAGAATTTGAGACATATCAGTAAAATACATTTTCCAGAATCGTGTCCCATCAATCTTGCCGGGTGATGTTGCAGCTCCTCGGTATGCAGGAAGAGATATCCGGGGATCTTCTAAATGACTAATTCTTAGGAACCACAAGTTCCCAAAGAGATATAAACTCTGGAAGAGGAAAGTCTCTCAGAGTCTTTTGCAAGTCATCCTTTGAGAATCAATGAAATACTTTCCAAAAGGGTGCCTATTTTATGTAACTAGCCCCACCTCTCCTCATTTTTTTTAAAAGGTCTCATAAATCTTGAAAAATATACCAAGTATTATTGGCATTCCAGCTTTGCTTTCTCATGGAAGGATATAGTGGGAAATGTTCTTTGTTGTATCATCTCTTTGCTACATAGGCATGGCCTTGTAAATATTTGTTTCTTTTCTACATAACTGCAAGAAAAAAACAAAACAAATTTTGGATCAGTCATGTATCTCTTTCAAGGAATTAAAAAAAATAAGAAGATCATGTCCTGTCAGATTCTGATCAATTATGTGCACTTATTCAACATCGAGCATATATTTATTATTGATCATTTCACGTAATAGACTGTTCTACACTCTGTGGGATATACCATGAGACAGTGTTGTATAGTGTAAAGAACATTGAATGTAGTGTCAAGAGAGACATGTTGAAATTCTGGATGTGAGACTTACTACTACTGTCTAATCTTACAGAAGTCATTTCAACTCACTGATCCTCCGTTCTATCCATTAGGCATAATATACTACCTCCCTGATCTCTGCATCTGTCCTAGGATCTCTACTTACTTGACCACCAAACAAGTTCAGGTCCATCACCTGAAACAAGATTCTTAAGCCATTTCACCTATAGAATGTTTTCTTCTAATAGTTCTTCTCCCTTCCTGAAATCTTTTCCCAGCTTCATTTACCCTTCATATAGCTTCCAAAATGAATTTCCTAAATAGCAGGCATGAATAAGTCACTTCTTTAACTCATAAACATCAATGGCTCCCTATTGCCTCTAGGTACCCATTGTTTAGCTTTTAAATCCCTGCAAAACTTGGACACAACGTCTAAGTTAATGTACAAAAGGCATGAGACACATATGTAGAGGGCATATAGGGAAGACTTAGGTATACCTCAAGACTTCTGACTGTGAGAGTCCTTTTCTTTCTTCATGGAGGCCTCATGTCATTCCTCTGAAGTGTGGTTCTTTTTGGGGTTGTATGGATCAGTACATTACTAGCGTCCATAGTGCTCTCTGTTGTGAAGAAGTATAATCCCTGAAGCTGACACCATCTTCCCAGGACTTTACTTCAGGTCCTATTTGCTCTGATGTTCATCTGAGCATTCCTCTCTAGAATACTCATTCACGTAAGAATAGGAAAGAATAAGTACAAAAGAAACAGAGGTGATATACCCTCAAAGACACATCTTGATCATGTTGGAAATAGAAAAATCATCTCCCCCACACTTCTGCCCACTCGAGCAACTTGTAGTGTTTATGCCTCACTGTCAGGAAGAAAAAGGAAACTTAGAGATTGATGGGGTTTTGTTTGCATTTGCACTCAGTTCCATATAAGTACATCATGAGTCACCCATCTCTCCAGATTCTGAGGGAAAAGAGCCTTTTTGTAATTATGTAGTAAGAACCTCTCAGTCATATATAGCTGGAAACGAGCTCGCCAAGCTTCTATACTTTATATTAGAACCAGACAGGGGATATCTGCATATAATTTACCAGAAAGACAAGTCCAATCATGTTCTAAAAAAAAAAAAAGAATTACCTAAATGGAAAAGGAAGTTCAAAAGCTCATTGAAGAAAGTAGTTCTTTAAAAATTAGAACAGAACAGATGGAATTGGGCTCTTATTGTACCAAAATTTTCAATTCACACAATATGTCTTTATAAATTGAATTCTTCACAGTGATCATATATCTTCATAGTACTTAGGCCACTGTATTTTGATCTTCCTACTTCTGACCAACTTCAGTGGAAGAAAATTGTGCTTTCCGAATAAAGTTGTATTAAAACTATTCTGAAGCTACTTTCCAAGTTCTTTCTCTTCTATACCTGCATGGAATCCATTCAGTAATCAGATGAGCTCCTAGGAGCCATTTGTAGTATTTCAAATTTCAGAATTATGGAACTAGATTTACTGTAGTCAAAAGAGTTTCAACACCCTTCTATTTATTGAGTAATGAAAATCACAGGGCCTCACATTCAAGGCATCTCACAGTCTGCTACCATCTTACCTTTCCTACATCGTTTCCTTTTACTCTCTTAAATGCATTATAGGATCATTGTCGAACTGGACTGCTCTATAGTGTCTGATTACACCTTAACTCCCTTGCTTTTGTGTTTCCTTACTCAGAAGAGCCTTTGGTTCAGAGACAGAGGACCAAGATTTAAATCTAGGTTCTACCACTTATAGGCTACATGACCTAAGACAAGTCACTCAACGTCTCTAGCTTTAATTTCCTCATTTGTAAGTTGTGGGAGATAGAATAGAAAACCTCTCATCTCTTGCACCTCTAAAACTATGAAACTACATTTTCTCCTATACTTCAGTTTCATCTTCCTCTACTTTTTTTCATCTCTCTAATACTCATTCATCCTTGAAAGCGCAACTATATCCTAGGAAGAGCAACTGCTTGGCACACCAGATAGAATACTGGGTTTAGAACCAGAAAGACTCATCTTCTTGAGTTCCAATTCAGCCTCAGAAATTTACTATCTGTGTGACCCTAGGGAAGTGGTTTAGCCTTGTTTCTCTCAGTTTCTCATTGGGAAAAGGAAATGACAAATCCCTCCAGTATCTGTGCCAAGAAATACCAAATTAGTCTTATGGTGAGTCAGACATGACTGAAAAACAACTTGACACAGCTTAGAAAGTTTCCCCTGAACTTCCAGGTGGTAATGACCAAATTCCCCCTTGATACAGGTCTTTGTTATATACCCATTTGTTCTTTGTCTCTCTAATGAGTTTATCATATTCAATATTATGAACTATAGTGAATCACACTTGCGTTTTATTCCTCTATCAAACTGGAAGCCCTGTGAGGACAGGAATTGTGTCTTATTTCAAAAGCACATCTCTTGCAATGCCTAAACTTGCTCTGCAAAAACATTAATGATTTTTTTGGGGGGGCTGATTTGCTTCACGAGAAACATGCCAATAATATCTATGAATATATTTATTTGAACACTCCCTTTGGCAAGGGAGCAGAATCAGTCCCAAGCATGTGATATGGGAATGATTACTGGAATTAGAGATGATCAGAGGTCGAGCTCTGGCTTTGCCATTTGCTGCCTGTATGATCATGGGTGGTAACTTCCCTCTGGGCCATAATCCTCACCTATAAAATATGGATTTCCTAGATTTTTCACAGAACAAATCCCATGACTGTCCTGTTGCTCATACTTTCCTGCTAGATCTACCAAAATCATTATGACATGCACCTGACTTTGTTTTAAGTGAGTGAGGGCTGTGCAGGTCACCAGCTTCACTTCCCCTCCAGAACCATCTGAATTCACTGACCAAATATTCATCAAGATGACTTGAGATGACCGAGGATGAGGCAGTTGGGGTTAAGTGACTTGTCCAAGGTTACTCAGCTAGTGAGTAGCAAGTGTTTGAGGTGACATATGAACTCAGGTCCACCTAACTCCTGCACTGCTGCTCTATGCACTGCGCCACCAAGCTGCCCCATATAACTCTGCAGACTATGCAAAACTAGCAATGTTGACTACATGAGCTTTTGGGTCAATACCTAAATTAATATCTTAACAATAATTAGATATATAGGGGTGGCTAGGTGGCTCCGTGTATAGAGCATTGACCCTGGAGTCAGGAGGACTTGAGTTGAAATCTCACCTCAGACATTTGACACTCACTCGCCGTGTGACCTTGCATGTCTTCACATGTACAAGCAATATCATTGTTTTCCTCCTTAATGACTGAGAGAGTGATGGGAAAGAATTTAGAATTAAATGTTAATTTAGAAAAGTTAAAATGAGTAAATAAAAAGCACATTCATACAAACTTCCCAAATCAAATAGCCCAAGATTTCATCTACTATTTTTCTTAGTAAATGAACAGTGTTTTAATAGAACTAAAATTCTTTGATTGAGTCAACTCTGTTGGGACCTAAAACTTGTGGAAGAGCCTGTTGATCATTGTGAGAAATACATTCTAATTTTTTAACAGTAAAACACATAAAACTGTGGTATTAGGCTTTTATATTCCTGCAAGACTCCCCAGCATCCAGGTCATTCCACACAAACCAAAAAATTAATAAACTCTCATTGCATATGTACAGGAAAAATAACAGAATTGAATTGGCAAACAAAAAATTGCCTCAAATTCTTTGTACGTGTGTGTGAATTTGGTTGTGTGTATTTTTCAATAAGCAAATATTAATTTTTCAGGGATATTTTACAGTCAAATCTTCCTGGTCTTCTCAGTTCAGCAGGGGTAATTACTGCGCAGTCATTGTCTGTCTCTGTGCTGAGTTAAGGTGTGGTATTAGGTATATTTCATTTAAGAAGGCATATATTTTTAGATTTAGCTCCCCTGATTAAAATTTAGGATATTGTTTACAATTTTAGTGGGGTTTCATAAGTAAGAAACAAATTTAAATGTTATTCACCAGACTCTTGAAAATGAGGAATGACATTCACCAGTTTCCAAGCCATTGGTTCAGGTATAATCCAGACTTTTTTTTTTGCTTTTTTTAAGGGATCGGAGAGGAGAAAGATATAAGGGCAGAGAACAAGAAGCTGCACCAAAATTCTCCCTTTACTGTGTAATTGATAAACAGAATTCTTGGCATTCAAGCTATATCTTGTCCAGAAACCTTTCCTCCCTCATTAAAGCTAGCAGAAGCCTGGCAAAGGCTGAATAATTAGTACCATGCTGGCATATTCCTCAATATGTGAATTATTGCCTGATTAGACACCGAGCATGGAAAAATGAACCATGTCTCAAGAGTAGGAGGGTTTGGGATTATTGATGAAAACAGGGATTCACCAGACTATGCCTTCCTGGTTGCTCATGAACAAAATTTCTAGTTCTGCCTTGGCTTATAGCTGTGGCCTTGACCAATCACATTTATTATTAGTTTGCCAAAAAATAAAATACCTAGGTGATAGTTAGCTCAGGAGATCACTTACTCTGGAGAAATAGGAGCTGGGTTCAAATTCTATGTCCGTTTTATGGTAAGCAAAGACCTTTTCCTTTCTTCGTCTTAGTTTCCTTTTCTGTAAAATAAGGAGGTTGAACTTGATAGATTTTTGTCCCTTCCTCATCTAGACATACTTCTAAACTTCACGTTAAAAGTGTAATAGGTGGTAGGAGAAAGGATGCTGATGTGGGAATCAGAAAGCCTATGTTTGAAACTTTAATAGTGTGATTTATCATTCTGTTTACTGCAGTACAGGTAGCTAGAGGGTACAAAGGATAGATCAATGAGTCTGTCATTAGAAAGACCAGAGGTAATACTGGCCTCCAATACTTCCTAGACATATGATTGTGAGCAAGTCACTTAACCTCTGCTTGCTTTAAGTTCCTTCCTCTACAAAATGGGGATCATAAATGCACCTACTTCATGGACTTGCTGTGGGGATCAAATGAAATAACTTTAAAGTACTTAGCATAGTACTTTGCACAGAGTAAGCGCTATAGAAATGTTAAGTCTTAGTTATTATTGAAAAGAAATATTTTAAAAGTAATATAGAAACCTTAAGGTGCTATATAATGTGACATTTTATTATTGTTTCTGCTATTGTTATGAACATTTTAAATAACTGAGTCTGGAGAAGCAGAGAATATGTGAAACCCTGTTAGTTGTCTGCAAAATATTTGAATAGATGTAATGTCTTGTAGGAGTAAATTTGCTCAGTTTGACTCCAGAAATGACTACTAAGCAGAAATTATAAATGACCAGATTTCAACTCAGTACAGGAAGTATTTTGAAAGTGTGTTATCACTAATGATAGAACTGCCTGAACCTTATACCACTGAGTTCCACATTCCAAAAAATATTCAATCACAGTCTATAAAGTACTAAACACCTTGCTACTAGAAAAAAAAAAGAGGCAACATTATATTAAATATAAGACTACGAGGGAAGAGGCCTGGCTTTGCACAAAAACTCTGACATGAGCTATTCCTGAGCAATTCCATTCCCTTCTTTCAGTCTGGATTTTTTTAATTAAAAAAATCAGCAGTTTTGGATTAGGTTCCTTAAAGGTTTAAGACCTCTGATATGATCAGTGATGGAATTTAAATAATATTCAGAAGATCATAACTTTGCAGTTTTATAAGCTATCTCTTCCAAGCCCTCGCTGATGATCAAATTCAGCCCAGAGAAGAGACTTCTCAAATTTAACATTAATTGTAAATAACAGTCCAAGTCCCAAACTACACCCAAACTCGGATATCTCGAGTCTACATCCAGAATTCTTTGGTGGCTTAATAGCTGAGACTGGAATGAGAATGATCTCAGGTCGATTATCACTTCTGATATTTCCTAGCTATGCTGACTGCGATTTCTTCCTCCGCGAATGGGAGAAAAATCATAGCACATATTTTCCAGGGTTGTTGTAACAATAAAATGGAAGAACATTTGGAAAATGCCTTGAGAATATTAAAGGGCTAAATAAATTCTAGTTAATAGTAGTAACAACAGTAACAATGGTATTTTAATTAGTATTGCCATTTTATAGTGAGCACTCTCAAACCCTTGACCAAGACATTTCCCCCATGTCTAAAAGTCCAGTGCCCAACTATTCTGCCCAACATCAAACTTAGACTGCAACGTGCCTTTAATCTCAGTACTTCAGAATCACAGATGCTAATTGTTGAAATTCTATTTTCCGTTGCCAACTTCTTATCCTTCTTCCTCCCCCATTCTCATATCACCTACTCTTTATCCTTCAACATGGACACTGCTTTCTTGATCCTTCTCTTTCGCCCTAATTCAACTTCTCTAGGTTGGTCCGACTTGCAGCCTTACCCCCTTGGTCTTCTCCGTTAATGATTTATAAGTACCACCTCCACATCCAGAATTTACTTATCTACTTACTCACATACTCAGTATTGAGAGGGAAAGTGCTTGTAAGCTTTAGAGCATACTAAAATTTGAATTTTCTTTCAAAGTCCTGTCTTCTGTGAAAGGATGGATCAGATAAATCTTAAGATCTTTCTAAGATTCTGGGACTTTTTCTGACCCTTAGATCTCCTTCCTCTGCTACTACATGATCTGAGCCAGATTCAGTCACTGAAGTCTTTCGGCTGAACAAGCCATATCCTAAAAAGAAATCTCCAATACTGTCTGAAAAGCCTGGAATTCAATGTGAGGCTCATTAGAATTTTGTGTTTCTTGTCCCCATTTAATAACTTCAGAGGCTTTTCCCCTTCTCTTCCTTTCTTCTTTGTCTTCTCAAAATCCTGGAGTATACATGTCAATAGTACCTGGCCAAGGCGGGGATTGTAGCCTTTAGTTAGAAACCAGTTTGTCTTCTTGCAAAAGTCACAAAGATACAAACACTGTCCTTGGCTTTTCTAACAGTGTTCAAACCAAAGGCATGACCATCCACCCTAAATTCCTTTGTTCCCAGAATTGGTTACAAGGAGCAAGAGTCAATAGCAGAGTTGCAAGTCCTTCATTTCATCTCTCCCCCATCCGATTGAATGTGAAAGGAATCAGAAAGGGGTAGTCCATAGGAGAAAATGTGCAAGCTAGGCAGTACGGCACAGAAGGCAGTTTCAGGGCTATCCCTGTATCCATCTCAGTGCCTCACCGAAAGTTCAAAGGTAGGCACGCTGGCATTTCTGTGGGCACCACCCTGGTATCATGTTGCTCCAAGCACTGCCTGAAACACCAACTCCTTCCACCCCAGCACTAAACGCATTGTCCTCAGTACTTAGCACAGAAAAGCCAAGAATAAATAAGTGTTGATGGATTTCAAAGGCAATCTCTGGAAGGAGCAGGCAAAACAGATTGTAGGCAGAGAGAGACCAATGTCGACCACTGTGGAAAGCTACATGCGGAGTTGAACCTTGAGCTTGAACTCTTGGGGGTCCAGGGCTGGAGGAGGCTCAGTTTTAAAAAGAGAGCCTATGTCCTTGGTGCCAGGGCTCTTGGATTTTCTGGCACCAATAACACTCTGATCGGAACCATGTGGCTAATGCTTTATCTTCAGCTGAGTATGCTGGAGGAACTCCAAGAGAAGGTGGGCTCTTGCTCTTCTCGTCTCCATCTCAATGCCTCCCTGAGACAACCCCTGGCAATCTCCCCAGAGATTTCCCCTAACCTCTCTGTAGGGACTGCCTCAGCCATCACCAGTCAAAGCTCTGGGAAACTCATTTCATCTGTCTGCTTCAGTTTCCTCATCTGTAAAATGGGAATAATATCATCACCTACCTCCCCTTGTTCTTAGGATGAAATAAATATTTTTAAAGTACTTTGATAACCTTAAAGCTCTTTATAAATGCTAGCTTTTAAAATTGTTTTTATCATCTTCATTTTCCTGAAAGTGTCTCTTCTTGTTTCTTCCAGCACATAATATTCCATTGAATCCTTATACATTGATAATTTGTTCAATTATTCTCTAAATGATGGGGACATCATCAGGTTCCAGGTCTTTACTACCAAAAAGAGAGTTTTATAAGTAGTTTTGTGCATAGGAAACTGTTTTACCCTCTTTTTTTGGTTATTTTGTGGTAGAAATCTATTAAACATTAGTTTCAAATATGCTCCTGTCCCCTATTCACTGTTTTAGTTGTAAGATAAAAAAAAAGAAAAAGCTAATGCTGACCAAGACTGACAGCATATGAAACATTCCACAGGCATAATTTTCTGTATCTCAAATGAAAGGAGGGAGGAAAAATTCCATTTAACATCTCTTCTCTAGGATCACACTTGCATTCTTCACTTAATGTAGTTTTATTTTTCAAATATTTATGAAATTATTGGGTTTTTCCCAAATTGAATCTTATTTTGGAGGATATGAAGAAGGTAAGGTTTTTCTGTTAATTTGTTTTCTTTTCAATGAAACCTACATCAAGCAAAACCTGTGGTAAAACCTCTGAAAAATACTTTTGATCATGTGAATAATCAGCTAAATAACTAACCTTTTATCAGTTCTAACTTTCATATAGAATATTTACTTAAAATAGATATGGTACATTTAATGGTACCAGGCTAGATTTCCATGAACTAGATCTACGTTAATTCCTGGTCAAGGAAACATTTCTCCTCTCACTCATAGGCAGCATGGGATAGTAAGAGACCTAGATATGTGGTAGGAAGAATGGGACTCCGTTATAGCCTTCTTGTAGCACCTGGGCCAGATCCTTTCAAGTTTTAAATATTGTGATCATTTGTCAACCATTCTCTTGGCAAGTCAGGCAGTTTTAGAGTACATGTGCTGAAGTGTGCTATGTTAAATGATTTCCAATCTCAGATTTGAAGCAATTGAACATCCATGAACTTTGAAAAGGTCTTCATCATATTTTTGAGGAATTCCACCATCTGCACCTTTAAGAACTATTATTGTAGACTAAATAGCTTGTGATAACTGCCTCCTTTTGAAAGAAGGAGAAACAAAGTGCACATTTCTCTTTATATCCTGATGAATCTCTCAGCTGGTTTATTTCATTCATAAAATTATTGTAAAACTATTGCTCATTTTCATTTTTAGTTTAATTCCACAAACATTTGTTTTGCTGTTTTCTATCCATTAGGCCTTGTTTTAGGTTTTGGGTTTACAAAAAACAAAAATAAAACAGTCCCTGACCACAAGGATCTTACATTATTCTGAGAGGCATAAAACACAAACATGAGAAACCACAAGATAATCTGAGGAAGGAATGAACACCTATAATTAAGGGGATTAATAAAGGTATGATGTAGAAGTTGACACTTCAAAGGGGATAAAGGGATTCTAAGAAAAATAAAGAAGTCCATTCCAGGAATACAGGAGAGGTAGATAATGGAATGCCAATTATGAATAATAGTAAAGATGGCAGTTTGTCTAGAGTATAACAAATGCTCTTTCTTCCTACCTCCTCTCCTTCCTTCCTTCCTGCCTTCCCTCCTCTTTTCTCTCTGTCTCCCTTTCTTCATTCACTTAATTTAGTTTTTTATTTATGGCATTTGAAAAACTTAAGAGACATAATTTCTGTATAATTTAATAACTTAATTAATAATGATAGAATGATTATCAATAAAAAGATGATCATATGGCCATTTATCTTAGACTAAAGACTCGGCATGATGGTGATTTTACGGTTTATATACTTTTAGAACCGCACATGTTTCTCAGGGTGACAGTCAATTCTGTTTCTTTAAAAAGTTTATGAGAAAATGAATATTGCAATGAGAGGCTGGCTTATATCACAATGAGGATTTGGATGAGGGTGCCTTGAATCACCCAAATCTTGGTCAGAGACATCAGTTTCCATATCAGCTGTCTGAAAAAAGGAAGAATCAACATTTTTCCAGACCTGAGTAAACACAATGATCAGGAATCCATCCATTTTCCTAAACTTAGAATTCCTTTTACTATTTTTGATTTAGATCTTTTTTCTGGGTGCACCTGTCAGAGAGATTTCCCACATTGGTTGAGTTCTGGATAAGGAATTAGAAAAGGGGGAAACCCTTGATATCAACACAATAAAGAGCTATTAAGGGGAGAGAGAAACAATTATTTGTCTTGTTCATTTATTAATTGTGTTTTTGAACGGCCCTTAGAAGAGTTGTTCCATTTCAAAATAAGGCTACTTATGACAATAGACTAGAACAAAATCACAAAGGACTTTTTACTACCAAACTGATGAATTTTGTTTTATCCTAGAAGCAAAAGAGAGCCAAGCTACTGAAGATTGTTGAGCAGCATAGTGACATGGCCAGATCTTTGTGTAGTACAGTGGAAAGAGCAGGACTTCCAGAATCAGTTCTAGGTTCAAATCTCATCTCTCCTAAGGACCAACCATATGAACTTACAAAAGTCTTTGGGACTAATTTCTCCATCTCTGAAGTGAGAGTTTTGTACAGATGGTTTGTACAGATGGTTTCTGAGGTTTGTGATTTAAAGATTATTTTATGAACAATGTGGCAGACATTCCATCAAACTAAAACACCCAAATCAAGGAATTCAATTTAGAGGCTATTGCCATAGCCCAAGAAAGGGAGGAAGGCATGCACTGGGGCGGTATTTGAGTAAATGGAGAAAAGAGAAGAAATTGGGGAAAAAAAAACATTGTGAAAGTAGAATTGATTTGGGAACTAATTACCATCACATGGTTCCCAAATGACTAAATAGTAAGTAGTTCAATAAAATATCTATGAGTTTATTAGTGAAATGAATTTAAAACAAAATGTCACCATTTCAGTTCTGTGCAAAGACAAGTATCCAAGATGAATTCAACAACTAATGCATTTTCTGAATTTAATATTTCTATGCTAATCTTTCCAAAAGTGTGTGTACAATATATTTGCATATATATATAAACCTTTATGTATATGTAGATATATATATAATATATACATTATATAATATGATATAATATTTATCATGTATAGATAAATATATATATTTCGACACCAATTTGTTTTTATATAAACTTTTACCATGCTTGTTAAGCTTACTTTCTCTCTCTCTTTCTCTCTCTGTATAGATATTTAGATACAGATATCTAGATATATTATAGATTAGAGATTGATATAGACCAGCACCCTTGCTTAGTGGTGGATTCTGGGGAAAATATTTTAAAAATATAAAATACTGTGTCAGATCTCAATCTCATTGAAACAAAAGTCTAGTGAATGTGGAATAATCGAAAATAATACTCAGGCAACATGTGTGCCTTTCAAACTTTAGGGGCTTTCTCTTTTCTCTGGCTATATTGAGACTAGTTGGTAATGTCATCTGGACTAGAGAGGAGGCCCTGAATTACTTTGGTCTTTGAATTTCAGAACACGTGCTGCAACCACCCCCCCAACCATGAACCCTCCTTGACTGATGAGTTCCTCATATGTTTGGAGATACTTAGGTAGGTGTGATGGCAAGGAAAACAGGATCTTTTGCTGGTTTTCTTTTAGTACAATCAAGTACCTTTATTAATAATGAGTCTTTGCAAGGAATTAAGTGCAGAAAAAATTTCTTTATCTAAAATAGTATATGTATTTAAATTCTTAATTATTTTAATGTGATTAACGATATTCCCCACCCATTAATGGGTTTGCCCATTAAGGGGAGTTTGATTAGAGAAGATTTATATCTATCTACAGATATCTATATCCATCTACCTACATCTTTATCTATCTATATCTATATCTATATCTATCTATCTATCTATCTCTCTACTTGGTTAAAGGAATGATACATGTGCTTGATTAAAGTGATTTTTAAACCCTCAAAAGTTACTTTCTTTTCAGTGAACTTCAGAAATACTCTGTTTTACTCCACAGTTATTAGGCAGACAGACACTTGGCTGACTTACACATATAATTTGCAACCTGTCCCATTCACAGTCTCATATTATGGAGGCATAATCAAGTCATTACCATAATTTCTTCTAGGACGGGGAGGCGGGTTACAGCTTTATGCTTCCTTATGGTTTCACTCATCAGTCTTGTAAATTTCCAGATCAAAACTCTATATGTTTTTCCCCTTATTAGACTGTAAAGACCTCTCTCTCTCTCTTTCTATCTCTCTCTCTCTCTCTCTCTCTCTCTCTCTCTCTCTCTCTCTCTCTCTCTCTCTCTCTCTCTCTCTCCCTCTGTCTCTGTCTTTCTCCTGACATCATAGATTTAGGAACACTTAGAAAACTAAGAACACTAAGAAAAAATATTTAATAAAGAATTTTTTCCATTCACTTATTAATTCAAACCTTTTCTTTCTCCAACATGAAGCTTGTCTCAATGTACCCCTTTCAGACTTCTAGCTATAATAATCTTTTCTGATTTCTCTAAGTTCCCACATGAGTATCTGAGAGGAAATAAATACTTTCCTCTGCTTTTCCTACCTAAAAATATCAAATTGCCCTTCTTATATGGTTTTTAACAAGCTGTTTGATAGAAATATTACTAGGAAAACATAGGGGGATTTAGGGCAAAATTAATATTTTTTTTATTGTTCAGTGATGTCTGACTCTTTTTGATCCCATTTAGGTTTTTGTTGGCAAACATTCTGGAGTGGTTTGCTATTTTCTTCTCGAGCTCATTTTACAGATGAGGAAACTCGGACCCAGAAGTGACTTCCTAGTAAGTGCCTGAGGCCAGATTTGAATTTACGAAGATGAGTCTTCCTCACTCCAGGTTTGGCACTCTATCTATTGTGTCAACTAAATTAATAGCTAAATTACTAATATAATTTAAAAGAAAGAATCAGACAAAGGATCAGAAGAATTAGATTTAGATGCTGGTTTTGTCACCTACAACGTGGGAATAGAACATTCTAAAATAAGAATGGGTTACTTTAAGAGTTAGCCTATTCAAAGAATTGGAAATTGAGGGGATGTCCATCAACTGGGGAATGACTGAAAATGTTGCAGTGTATGAATGTGATGGAATAATATTGTTCTGTAATAAATAATGCAGGCAGATTTCAGAAAAACCTGAAAAGACTTATATGAACTAATGTTGACTGAAGAGAACAGAACCAGGAGAACATTGTACATAGTAAAAGCAACACTGTGCAATGACCAGCTTTGATAGATTTAGGTCCTCTCACCATTGCAGACATCTAAGACGATTCCAAAAGACTCATGGTGGAAAATCCTATGCCCATTCTGAGAAAGAACCATGGAGTCAGAATGCATTTCAAAGCATACTATATTGGCCCTCTTTTTTGTTTGTTTTTTCTTTCTTATTTTTTTGTTCCTTTTGTTCTGATTCTTTTTTTGGAACATGTCTAATGGGAAAATGTTCCATACGATTATATGTACATAGCGTATATCATATGGCATGCCATCTTGGCCAGGAGAGAGGGAGAAGGGGAGAAGTGAGGGAGGGGACAATTTTAGAACTCAAAATTTTATAAAAGTAAATACTGAAAAATAAAAATAAATTCATTACTTAATTGATCTTAAAAAAGGTAGAGTATTTCTTATTCCTGAAGGTGGCAAGTTCTTTCCCTTCTCTGGACCTCCAGATGGTCTCTGGACCAAAATAATAGAATTGGATAAGATGACCTCTAAGGTCTCTTCTAGCTAATTATAGGATTTAAATAACATGGAATTATTAACTTTATGGGGAGTATTTTTTGCCAAGAGAACCCCAAATGGGGTCAAAAAGATTCAAACAACACTGAAAAATGACTGAACAACAACCGGATGTGCTAAGTACTATATAAAGTACTTGACAAACATTATGTCATTTGATCCTCACAATAATCCTGAAATGCAGATATTATTATTCATTTCATTTTACTGTTGAGGAAACTTAGGCAGAGAAAAATGAAATGATTTGTGTTGGGTCACTCAGGCACTATGTTTTGAGGCCAGATTTGGACTTGTGTCTTCCTGACTTCAGGACCAATGCTCTAGCCACTGCTCAAACTACCTAGAAAACATACAAAGTCAGAGAAATTATATCAGAGTATAAATTTATAGGATAAAAATTTTAGAATTGTAAGAAACCTTAAAAAACAACTAATCTGACTTCCTTATTCTAGGGATAAAGAAATTGAGGTTTTGAGAGCTTTAATGACTTGCAGAAAAGCAGTAAGTGGCAGAGTCAGAATTTGAACTCAGGTCATATGGGCTCCAAATTCAGTAATTTGTTTAACGTAATTCAAATCAATTCAGCTTACATTTATTGGCACCTCCATCCTGTAGGAGACCTTTTCTCATCTTCTTCCACCAAAATATTTTCCTTCTGAGGTTGCTTCCAATTCACAATATATGTATCTAATATGTGATGGTCTGTTGAGAACACTATGGAAATATCCAGCCCATCTTTCTAGGATCATATCCTTATCATTAACCAATGTGGCTCCATGAGCCCTGAGTAGTTGTGATGCACCATAGGGTTTTGGTCCACAAATGGCTTTTAGGGAATCATAAAAGCAGTTTGGACTGTTACTATCAACACAAAACTGAATTTCATCTGCCTTCTTGCTGAGCCAGGAATCCTACATCTCTCTCTAAGCTTTGCTTGTGCTTTGCTTTTGATGGAATTAAATGTTGCCTTCTCAGAGGTGGATGAACTATTCTGCTGGTAAATCCTGTGGAGTTCTCATATCTCGTTTAGCAGCCTCTGAATTTCCCCATCATTTTCATTAAACCAGCCTTGGTGTTTGCAAATATTTGCAAACCCAGATGAGCAAATACAATGCTGTACACCAAATCTCTGAGAGCCCACTTCTTTTCTGCTCCACTGTTTCCAGCTGTATGTTGGCTCAACTTGCCCTCCAAGTCAGCAGCAAACGGTTCACTCTCAGAGAAGAGCTATAATTTGTTGACATTAATTCTTCTGGTATTAATTTTGCCTTGGGGGAGTTACTTTTGATGAATACAATCATATTGAAGTCAATCCCTCTTTAGCTGAATTTCCAACTGAAGAAGAGGTTTTTGAAGGCCATGGGGCAAAGCACCTGGTGCTGATTCTATTCCAGTTGAGATGTACAAGGTAAGGGGACCATTGCTCACACAAAGGCTCACTGACATTTTCCAGGTTATATGGCAAGAGGAGGTTATCCTCTAGGAGTTCAAAGATGCCTCCATTGTTCGTCTGTATAAGGATAAAGGGAATAGATTTTCCTGCAACAATAACAGGGGGAATCTCTCTCTTAGTCATTGCTGATCAAATTCTTGCTAGAGTCCTTCTTAGTAGGCTGATCCTTTACCTGAAAGATGGTCTTAAACCTGAGAGCCAGTGCGGCTTCAGAGAGGGTGGATAAACAGTCAAAATGGTGTTTGCTGCCTAAGAACTCCAAGAGAAAGTTTAGTAGCAGAACAGAGGTCTGTACAAAACATCTGTACATCTGACTAAGGCCTTTGACACTGTTAGTGGAGAGGGCTTATGGAAAATTACGTCAAAATTTTGTTACCCAGACAGTGTTGATGAATATTTTATGTCAATTTTATGATGGCATGTTTGCTTGGATTCTGGATAATAAACAAAGCTTTCATGCCTTCCTAGTCACCAGTCACCGGTGGAATGAAACAGGGCTGTGTGCTTGCTCCCATGCTTTTTAGCATGATGTTCACAGCCATGTGGACAAATGCTTTCAATAAGGATGAATATAGCATCAAGGTCAACTACTGTACTGATGGTACGTTCTTCAATTTGAAAAGGCTACAAGTCAAGACCAAAGTAAGGGAGTGTTGGTGCATGATTTTCTGCTTGTAGATAATTGTGCATTCAATGCAGCCTCTGAAGCTGAGATGCAACAAAGCATGGATCAATTCTCTACTGCCTGTGCTAATTTTGGCCTAATAATTAACACGAAACAATACAGGTGCTCCATCAGCCACCAACACACCATCCATATGTGGAACTATCGGTTATAACAAATGGAGAAGTTTTGAATGCTGTGGATAAATTCACTTACCTTGGCAGCATATTTTCCAGGGATGTACACATTGACAATGAGTTTGATGCATGTATTGCCAGAGCTAACTCAGTGTTTGTTTGGCTCACTAGAAGATTTAAGAGAGAATAGTAGGCTGACTACCAAATTGAAGGTCTTCAGAGGTATTGTGCTGACCTCATTGTTATATGCTTATGAAACATGGACAATCTGCCAGTGACATGCCAGAAAATTGAATTGCTTCGCTTTGAACTGTCTTAGGAAGATTTTGAGGATCACCTGGCAGGATAAGGTACCAGACACTGAAGTCCTTGCTAGAGCTGAACTGCCAGGTATTCCAACTATGCTTCAGAGAATGCAACTCCAGTGGGCTGGCCATGTTGTTTAAATGCAACATGTATGCCTGCCAGAAAGACTATTTTATGGAGAACTTGAATGGGGCAAGTGACCACATGGTGGCCAGAAGAAATGATACAAGGACACTGTCAAAGTCTCTCTCAAGAACTTTGAATTTGACTGTGCCACATGTGAGACACTGGCACAAGTCTGCTCAGCATAGGGAAGACCACAGAAGAAAAGAGGCTGTGCTCTTTGAGCAAAGCAGATTTGAGTCAGCACAAATGCAGGATGTGCAAATTTGAGATATCCACCCCAAGTATTCAGGTGGATTATCTTTGCCCAAACTGTGGGAGAGCATTTCGAAATCATATTGGTATGATTATTCACAGTTCGACACACTTTACAATGAAGATGTCATTTTGGTCTTCTTCGAAGATGAAGACCAACAACCAACCAACCAACCTTCTTGTATGTATAGAGTTAATTTGCATCTTGCCTCACTGCTTTGAATGTGAGATCAGGGAAAATATTGCCTTTTTTGCATCCTCCCTGCTTAGCAAAATGCCTGACACATAGTAAGAATACAATAAATGCTTGATATGTTTCCAGACAGTGGGTGAAATTGAGAGGTTGGATGCTTCCTCTGCTCTACAGTCTAGCCACATTGGCCCTCTTGTGCTTGCTCACACAAACCACCATATATTCTATCTCTGGTATACTATCTCTGTGCCTTTGCATTGTCTGTCCGCTATGACTGTACTATTTTTCCTCTTCATCTCTGCATTGGAATCCCTACTTTTCTTCACATTTAAATCTAATTCCACCTGATTGAGATTTCCAGGTCCTCTGGTTACTAAGGCCTCTTCTCACCTTGTTTCTGCTTGCTTTATATTTTACTCTATATACACAGACATATATATGTGTGTGTGTTTATTTATATATGCACATGTTAAAAAATGATCTTCAGAACAGACCGTTTTGTTTGTGTACTTGTATCCTCAGAATCTAATGCCATACCTAGAACACAGTAAGCATATAATGAGTGACTACTGATTAATAAATTGAATAATTTATGGATTGGTTAACAACATATCAAGAAGATCTGATGTAGTATCCCGTCTTTCATATTTAGTAGCATCATCACCACAAGAAAACTACTTAAACTATCTGAAGACAATTATGTCTTATATTTCCCACCTTGAAGGGTCATTGTGCAGATCAAGTAAAATTATACATATATATATATAAAATATATGTGTGTTTGTGTATATTATATATTTACACACATATAGATATATCTGAATGTATTTGTACCCATGGGTATATTTATATTTGTATATTAGATATATTATCTACATATGTATAATCTATACATAGATCTCTGTGTGTACATAGATCTCTCTGCATATTTGTGTATATGTATGTGTGTATATGTGCAGATGTATACGTGTATATACACATCACTTTGCAAACTTTGAAGTACTATATAAATGTCAATTATGACATAGGGTGTGTTTTTTCTGAAGGGAGAATAGCACTACGATATCCTTAAATGAAATTGAATTTCCTAGTGGAATATGGCATGGAACTCCTAAAAGTCCTAAAGTGAGGCATTACTGGACTTAAAATCTTAAAATCTGAAGTCCATAACTTGCAGGAGTATTGGTATGACCACAGGCAAAGACTCACAAAGCTATTTGCTCCAAAACTAAGAGCAGAACTATAAATCTTCAGATGATTTATCTCTGATTAATGTAGTAAGAATCTCATGTCATGGATGTACTCAGTTGTAGAGCTAATTGAAGCAAGAAAGTGTAGGAAGAGTGACTTCCTACATTTTTTATAGTGAATTCATTTCAGTAATGCATTGGTGCAGAAGACAAAGGGGGAAAAGTGGTAAAATGAAAAGTGGTCAATTATACTGAAGACTCGTAGTCTCCAAAAGAAAGATGTAAGCATCATACTAATACTCTAAAAGATCTGATTCTGAAATGAATTCACATGATATAATTAGTCTAAGAGCATAGGACAAATGAAAATAGACCTGAACGTTTGCCTGAATGAACTGGATTTACTGCCAAGGAATTTAGGCTCAAAACTCAATTCTGCCATTGTATACTTATGTGAACACCTTGTGGGGAGCACATGTAACTTCTCTCTGGCCAACTTTCTAAGGAGGTTAGAAAACAAGGAGAATAAATTTTGGCATTAGAAAACACCATTTTCTGCTTAATTTTCATGGCTGAGTTCCACTGATTTGCCATAAATGTAGAATTATATTCATATTCTGTTGAATATCACTTCAGCGCAACCTCATTGTCACACTAGTTCAGGGACCATATCATTTCAGGGCTGCTTTATGAGTCAAGACCCAGGGTCCCACAAAGTGGGAGAGTTTTGAGAGCTCCCAGCGATAACACCTCAGGAAAGAAGGAAGGAACAATTCTCTGAGATCTGGGATGGAGATAGGGCCCAGAAGTTAGCAACATACACTATAAAGAGACTGGAACCAGTGAGCTAAGGGCAATAAGAATTGAATTCGTGTAAGACAATTTGCTCCCTACCCTCTAATCCTTTAGTTTTTGATGGAAGTGTTTATGTGCGTAAGTATGTGTGTGTGTGTGTGTGTGTGTGTGTATTTGTGTGTGTGTGTGTGTGTGTGTGTGGAAGAATGTGTGTGCACGTGTGCCAGTCAGGACTTGCAGGTAGAGATTCATTTCTGTTTAAGGAATAATAAGGGGAGGAAAGGTAAGGAAGATGTGGACATATGTGAAAACAAATATAATTCATTGAAGAAAGAGTGCTGAGTCAGGAGACCTGATTCTAATATCACAAGTGAACAGAAATGCATACCATTTAACATAGATTATTAGCTCCTTGAGGGTAAAAACTATTCCACTTTGCCTTCTTTGTTAATAGTTCATACCTAGGATGTTTGATGGGAGATGATGCAAGTGCAGCTGTCTCAATTGTGGTTGCCTATCTGGTATTCCCCCATTATTTGTGGGAAATCAATGAAATTATTAATGAATATGTTAAAGTTGTACTTTGTTCTGGTCTCCTTGAATGCCAACCTTCCCTTTACCCAGAACACTAAGTTTATAAGTAGTCAACAAAAATTTTTAGTTTCAGAAAGTACGATTGCACAGAAGCTAGAAGCTTTTACCCAAAGGTAAAAGAAACATCATTTAGAAATAGTATCATGAATTAACCAAACATCATAACCTGTTAATTTGTGTTGGATTCTTACATCATTTGAAACCCTGTAGGCTTTATTATCAGGACCTTTTCATCCTATGGTAAGTAAGCTTTTGTTAAGTGCTAGAAGAACAGCAGATCACCAAATGGTGCTGATAACTTTGAGGAGATGTGGATATAATAAAATTTTATTGATAACATTGAAAAGATTTGACTATATTAATGAGCTAATTAATCCCAAGGAGACAAGAATAAGAATTAGTCTTTCTCCTCAAAAGTCTATAAAATGAGACCTCAAACGCCTCTTCCCAATCATCCCCACCTTCAGTCCTCTTCCATCTCCAACAGGTCCATGCTGCCAGAT
>JAQQSK010005168.1:156190-172565 GCA_028658325.1 Potorous gilbertii
ACCTGTGAAAGTCCAGTGGAGGAAAATCCCAGCCAGAAGCAGGTGAAAGTGCCTCCCAAGTGAGGCCCTACTCAAACGAGGGATTGGATATCCCAAATACAACCAGAATTCAGTCATTCCCACGGAAGAACCTATGGGTGGACTGTGAAAAGACAGCAGAAATCTAACAGCATTTCATGTCTGCCAGGACAGATGCATGCGGTACATGGAAAGCAGCAGAGGCACTAGAAGGGCCTGAGATGCAGACCCAGGCAGAGGGTAGCGTAATCTTCCCCCAAATACCACCCACCGTTCAGGCCTTCACAGCTACGCTTCTGCCTTGACATCTGGGTCAGATTCCTTAAAGAGGACCCACCAACCAGAGCTGCAAACAGACCAGAATTCCCCCACAGCTTGCCACTGTTAAAGCAAAGGGAAGGGACAGGCAGAATGCACCCAGAACTAAATGACTCAAAGCAGGATGGAGGATAGGCTGCAGGAGACAGCCCAGAAATCTATCCACAGGCGGCCTATCTGTTCAGAATGGATCCTGTGTACGCACGGAAATGACCAGTGTACCTACGATGGCCAGATATCAAGACCCAGGAAAGGGAAGAGGCATTTGCAGGAAAAAAGTCGAAGACCTAAGGAATGATTGGAAGTCCCACCTGAGGTGACAGAAGGAACGTACCACAATGATCCATGAACGGTAACTGGAGACTAGACAGCCCCTTGGTCAAGAGGGAGCCCAGGAACCAGGCCACAATTCCCCAAATGAACTCCGCAGAGACAGAGGAGAAAAATGTGCAAGAAGAAATCCAACCCAGTAACAAATTGATGGAAAAAATAGTCCCCGAGAGACCGTGGATGCAGGGTCACCGATGCTATGCCGCGGCCGGGAGGGCAACCACAGATGAAGCGTCATGCTCAAAGGAACACAAGCAATGGTGCTCAGTGTCCCCAAAGGGAAAATACAGGAGTCATCCGCAGTTACATTAACCACAGCAGGAGGTCCTTCAAGAGGCTCCAGTGATTGACAGGTGGGAACACATAGAGAGAAACATGGGGACACAGTGAGAGGTGGACAAACGTGGGGAGACTGAATGGGGATATACAGGCAGATGTAAGACACACAGGTAGATGAGGAGAAATGGACAGACAGTGGGACGCACGGACAGAAACACAGACACATAGAAAGAGATACACAGGCAGATGGGGACACATGCACAGATGACACATGGACAGACATATGGGGAATAGCCAAGGGACAGTGGTTAGTGAAACTCACAGAATTCGATCCAGGGACATTCTGGGGACTGCTAAAAGCCTCCTGGATAAGGAGGTGAATCGGTGGTGAGGAACATTTCCGGCTCCTTATGCCTTAGAATGAAAGAAGGTGTTTCTGAAGCAAATTCCCACACTTGGAGTCCATGGCCACAGCAGGGGACCCTTCAATGGACCAAAGAACAGATACCCTAAAGTCTGAAAGAAGATGATCTCGTGAACGTCAATATTTCCCCAGTCATGAATGACAGTAGGATCCCTTCAAGAATGCCCTAAATCACCAGCACAGCGAAAAGTGTCAGAGGACACAACAAGAAAGGTCATGCAAAAGCAGTCAGGGAACCAGTTCCTTGTCCTTTACAAGGGTTAGGGTTAGGGTTAGTAATGTCTCCACTCACTACCCGTAATCCCAAGGCAATCCTTCAGGTTGGAGGGAAAGGACAATGTGGACCAAAAGCTGTGGAAGTGGAGACCCAGAGAAACAGAAGGGCAAGCTACCACAAAATCTCATTCCACACACAGGGTTTCACAGAAGGGGGGCCGTCACTGCACTCTGGATTACATTCCTTCACATCTATCCACCAACAGCGCACGCACCTTAGAAAGGCCAATAGAGGAAAAACACAGCCAGAAGAACGCCAAAGTAACTGCCTAGTGTGTCCCTGGTCAAGGAAGGGAATGGACAGCCCAAATACACACAGAATTTAATTTTTCACAGTAAGGTTATTTAGGGTGGGCTGTGGAAAAGAGAGCACAAATCTATCCACAGATAATCTGTCTGCTGAGGAAAATTGCACGCTCTACATGAGAAGGAGCAGAGGCATTAGAATGGCCTGAAATGTAGACCCAGGTAGAAAGCAGAGGAATTTTCCCCATAATCCCATCCATGGGTCAGTCCCTCAGAAAATGGATCGTACCTTAAAATCTGGATGAGATTCCTTCAAGGGGATCTACCAACAGTTGGAGGACCTGGAAAAGGACAATGGTAGAAAAGCACAGCTCAAATCAGGCGAGAATTATCCCCGAAGGATTCCCCTGGACAAAAAAAAGGGAATGGGCAGCTAGAATCCACGCAGAATTCAATCACTCGCGGGGAAGTTGAGGTTGGGCTCCAGCACACATCCTAGAAATATATTCACAGACTACCTATCAGCCCAGGATAGTTCCAGTTTTTACACGGAATTAAACCAATCACTCATCATGGCAGAAATCGAGACTCAGGAAAGGGAAGAGGAATCTGCAGGAAAAAAAGGCTAAATAAGGAATGATTGGGAATCCCACCTGAAATGCCAGGAGCAACCCACCAAAATATTCCATGACCTGGAACTGGGGAATAGACAGCCCCTTGTTCAAAAGGGTGCGCAGGAACTAGGCCAAAGTCTCCCAAATGATCTTAGTGATAGAGAAGAATTTGCAAGAAGAAACACAACCCAGGAACAAATTGATGAAAAGAAATAGGCCTAGAGAGATTTAGGATTCAGAGGCAGCGGTGCTATGCCACGGCACAGACGATGACCACAGATAAAGCGTCATGCTCAGAGGAACGCACAAGCAACCATCCTCAGTGCCCGGAAAGGTAAAATACGGGAAGCATCCCCAGTACAAAAAATCACAGCAGGAGGTCTCCAAGAGGGTCATGTGATTGCCAAATGAGCACGTGGACAGAAACATGGGGACACAACAACAACTGGAGAAACTTGGAGAGATAGATGGGGTATATCCTGAGAGATATGGGACACACGGAAAGATGAGGAAACCTGGAGAGACGGTGAGAAACATGCACAGATCTGAGACAAACAGACCGATTGGGACATACGGGCAGATGGGGACACCCAAAGCAATGGGGGCACATAGATAGATGCGGACATCCGGACCGACCTATGGGAAGTAGCCAAGGGGCAGTAGTGAGAGAACCCCACAGAAAGGCACCTGGGGTCATTCTGAGTACTGGTAAATGCTTCCTGCATAAGGAGGTGCATCAGGGATGGGGCAAATTCCCTGTTCTTGATGCCATACAACAAAAGAAGATGAATCCGACAGAAATCCCCCACCGTCGCCCACACGGGCACAGCAGGCGACAATTTCTAGGACCGCAGAAGAGAATTCCTCAAGTCTCACAAAAGAAGGTCCTGTGACCTCAGTATTGCCTCAGTCATCACCGAAAATGGGATCTCCACCAGAAGCCCCTAATGCCCAGAGACAGAGAGTCGGAATGTGCAAGAAGAAAGCCCACGCAAAGTCATCAGTGAACGAGAACCTTGGACTTTGCAAGAGGCCCCAGAAAGACCTGCACTGACTACACCTGGTATGAAGGAAATCTTTCAGTCAGCAGGGAAAGCGGGAAGTGAACGAGAAGCAACTGAAATGGAGACCCTGGGAAAGAGAAGGGGAATCCCATCCATGCCAAGATCCCTTCCAAGCCACAGGTCTTCACAGCAGGAGGGCCTATGCTGCACTCTGGGTCAGTTTCCCTGATATCCATCCACCGACGGCATGAAAAAGGCCAGTGAGAAGGAGGCCGAAGAACCTTCCAAGTGTGCCCGTGGTCAAGGAAGGAAATGGACAGCCAGAATCCCCCCAGAAGTCAATTACTCCAAGGGGAGCTGAAAATGTGTTCCAGCAGACACCCCAGAAATATATCCACAGACTGCCTATCAGCCCTGGATGTTACCAGTGTATACACAGACAGGACCGGAGTACCCACAAGGGTCAGAAATGGAGACTCAGGAAAGGGAAAATTAATCTGTAGAACAAATTCTAAGACCTAAGGAATAATTGGGAGTCCCAACTGCGGTGCCAGTAGTAACCCCCAAAAAATTTTCCAGAAAGGGGAACTGGAGAGGAGACAGCTGCTTGGTCAAGAGGGGAACTGGGTACTAGACCACAGTCCCCCGAATGAACTCCTCGGGGATAGAGGAGAAGAATGTGCAAGGAGAAATCCAACCCAGTAACTAATTGATGAGAAGAAATAGACGCAGAGAGATTTTGGATGCTCTGCCACGGCCTAGAAGATGACTGCACACAAAGGTTCATGCTCGAAGGAACACAAGCAATGCTTCTCAGTGCCTTGAAAGGGAAAATACGGAAGATATACAAGGTACCACAATCCGCAAGAGGAGATCCTCCAAGAGGCCACATCTTTATTTCAACATAATTAGTTCCCTTTGTAATCCTATGTTTTATGCATGGAAGTATATTTTTGGATAGAGTTCTTGAGCCTTCATCAAGCTTCCAGAAAGGTCGAGGATACCCAAGGCAAGCTTATGGGGACCGTGAAAGGAATCAGAATTTGCTATTGGTATAGAGGCGGTCATATTCATGGGAACTTTTTCTACTTTCAGTGTTCTTTTGGGAAGGAATCGAAAAGGCTTTTCACAGATGCTCTTTATCATGAGAGCCAACACAGGCAATTTTCTTTCAGGGGCTATATATATAGCTATAGCCTTTCATGCAGGAAACCCTTTAGACTTTTCAAGAGAAAACTCCCCTTGAAATGAGTTGTCTCCAAGTTATACAAGCAATCTGCCTGTTTAATGGGCTACAAGGGGCAACCAAATAAAAAGGTGGAGGGGAATTCTGAGGCCATTTCAGTCGAACTTCTGGAGAAAGAGCTCCATTGTGGGAAAACAGCAAGAAGTCACCTAGTCTTTACTGCCAGAGTTCTTGGACCTGGGGACCCATTTTGTCCTCAGACCATACATTCTCTTTGGGATAGTTCTAGTTATTATCGAGTGTTTCCTAAGTCAACCTTCAAGTTCTACCTTCTTTTTTACCTACCTTGGGAATTTCAGATTTGTCAATGAATTTAGATGATTATTGTGTAAAACTTCCTCTATGTGGCTCCACTTAACTTTTGGTATTTTAAATACTGCTGAATACTTTTCAAAAAAGGAAACGTGTACAGGGAAATAAGCAGGACAGGGATGGGTCTGAAAAATGCTACCGATTCCTCCTGAACAAGGCACTTCTGTCCCCTCTGGGCTAGCTTAGGCAAAGCTTCCATTACCATGTCTGATGTGTTCCATGCCTCCCTGGTCACATGCCTTTCTCTCTTGTCTGGTCTCATTCCCTCACCATCTTGGTTTCATTTCTTCCTTGTATTGGGAATCAGAAGAGCCAGAGGACCCATCCTGCCTGTCCCTATTCCCTGTGGCCTGTCACCAGTGGGTTCCTGAGCAAGTTAACTTTTTGGGCCCCAGGGCTACCTCCCCTGTAAAATGAAGGGATTAGACTGGGTGGACTGGTGGATGATGGGGAAAGGAGAGGAAGGGAGGTGGGAAAGCAGAGAGTAACCTAATTGATGGTTTCTATATTTAACCATGGAAGGAATATATCTTCTCTGAAAGGATGAGCCAGAGGGATCATTGGGAAGAGGGAGGAATCCAATGGCTTCCATGCAAGTTTCAAGTTAAGAAGCTGAGAAGAGGTATGATGCGACAAAGCACATAAACACACACACAGACACACAAACACACACACACTGGATAGGGATAACAAAATGGGGCCGGGTGTGGGGGAGCAGGGAAGGCTCCTTTGGAACAGCAGCAAAGAGATCACCAGGAACCACAAAGGACCAGGGGGGAGGGAGGCTGCTGGGCAAGCTTTTAGCCCTGCCAGGGGTGACCCTCTATCACCAGTGATTCTGCTCTGTCAGTCTATAAATGGCTTGTAAATTTCGGGAAAATTAGTTTAATACTAATTGCTGCAGGAAAGGAGAGGAAAGAAAATAAACATGACTCAAGGTGTGCTTTATGGGGCAGGGAAGCCCGGAAATGTCTTCTGGAACCACATCAACGCCATAGCATCACAGGTGTAGAGGAGGGAAGGGTCATCACAGGCCATTATCCTCAACAGTTGTGGAAATGGAGGCACAGAGGTTAAATAACTTGCCCAGTGAGACCCAGCAACCAAGGGAGGCTCAATTCAGGTCCCCTGACTCCCCAAGAATTGAATCCACTACGCTACATTCCCGATGATGATATATAGTGATTTTTAATAAAACAAACTTTTGTGTAGGAGGTTTATCCAATAACTTTCAAACATTTTTGCGGCAAGGCCTACCAGATCGCATTGACAAAAATCTGAAAGAAAGTTCAGGATCTTCCAAGCTGCTTTAGAGGGGAAATACGGGGAGTTCCAGGCAAAGGACTCAGAGAGCCATGAGCAAGAGGAATTGATTATTGGAGAGTGACTCTAACTGGGTGAGATTTTTGTGTCAATGTTGGAAGTTGGAGAAAGACTGGGAAAGGAATCATGCAAATGCTAGCACCAAGGTGGGGAAGGCTGGGCTCGATCAAGGCAAGCCTTGAAGGAAGAAGGAAGTTTTCAGGAAATATTGGTAAAACTTAAAGGGTGGGCAAAGGGTGGCAGGAAGTACAAAGAACTACCTGGTGAGGCACAAGCACATTGTCCCTGAAGGAAAAGGGCGGTGCTTTACATTGAAAAGGTCATATAATGGCAGGTTACAGAGGCAAAAAATGCAAACTTGAGCCTTTGTGTCATGCACTGCAAGCTTTGGGAGGCACTCCAGAAATGCATCCACAGGTGGCCAGTAAGCCAAAACATATCCAGTGTATACATGGAAAGCAGCAGAGGGACCAGAGTGGCCTGAAATCCACAGCCAGGCAAAGCGAAGGGGAATCTGCCACACAAAAGGCTAAGAGGGAAGTCATGATTCACCACAGGGGGTCGCACCTAGCTTCCAGGACCATCCCAGTGTATTGATCCTTGGACAATGACTGGAGAGTAAACAGCCCCTGGTGCAAGATGGACCCAACTACTAGGCCAGAATCGCCCAAGTAACCAACTCAGCCCAAAGGAGAAGAAAGTTCAAAACCAAATCCCACCGAAGAAGAAAATGGTTTAAAAAATATAGGCCTAGAGAGCCTTGGAATGCAGGAACACTGATTCCATGTAAGGGCCTGTAGGTGGACCACGCTGGAAGTGCTGTGCTCAACTAAACATAAGCAGTGAGCCTCATTGCTCAGTACGGGGGATACAGGAAACATCCATGTTCCCAGCAGCCACAGCATGAAGTGCTGTGCTCAACTCAACATAAGCAGTGAGCCTCATTGCTCAGTACGGGGGATACAGGAAACATCCAAGTTCCCAGCAGCCACAGCAGGAGGTCCTCCAAGGGGCTTTCATGAGGGAACCCCACAGAAATTGATCTGGGAGAAGACTAAGCTTTCCACCTGAAGCACAATAGCAAAATCTCTTTATTGATTTACTGGCTTCAAAAGTTTCCCCTTTCTCACCAAATCCACTCGCAGGGAGGCGGTGCATTGGAGATGGATATTCACTTCTTCACGTGGAAGGAGAAAATCGATGAGATTCAACAAAGGGATAAAGTGAAGTTTTGGGGAGAGAAAATACCTTCTGGCACTGTCAGGTGCAAGAGGATTTTATTCTGATGCAAGTGAGAGACAGTGCCATCAGAGGCAAAGGAAGTCTGATTTCTATGAGATATTTCTTGACTTATCCAGTTACTTATGTATTTCCTGGCTTTGGCTATCTTTCCTTAATCTTCTTATATTTTTAAATACTTCACTAATTTTTATTTTAGAAGTCTTATTATGTTTATCTTTAATTTAATTCATTAAATTTTCTTCCTTTATTCCTTTCCTTTGTAGGCCCAATTCTAAAGGCCAGAATTTGAGCTTAGAGCCGAACATGCCCACATGGTCTTTCTCCTCCATTCCCCTTCGGAGGGAGCGGATAAGACTGTGGGGCAGGGGCAGGGGCACGGGCTGAGGCAGCAGCCAAGAGTCCGAGGTGTATGGGCAGAGTCACCAAAGCCTTGTTCCCAGGGAAGTGGTAAATGGTAGAAGGATCCACAGTCTGAAGAGAACTCCTGGCATCCGTCATACTTAAATTCTTGGAGCACATCTCAGGGGTATTTGTGCAATTTCCTGGATCTAACGACACTTCTCTCCATCTCAGGAAAAACTGCCATATTCTTTCCGGGACCGTCGGCTGCTCGCTGTCTCCCTGTTTCTTTCTTCCTCATCAGGGTACTCCTTATGCCAGTGATTCTAAGTGTTGTCACCTTCTTCTTCATCATCGTCTTCTTCAATTTCCTCTACTTGATCCTCTGCTTCCAGGTCTCTCTCCTGACTGTAGGGCTGTACCGAGAGATTGCTGTCAGTGGATCAGAGCGCAGCCGTCTCCTGGCCCTTCGGGTCCTAACCTAGTCTTCTTCCTTTTCTCGGTGCTCTGCTCCTTTGCCATCCCTGCAGATGGCCTCTGGCTCACGAATCACACCTACTGAATCCGAGGAGGTCACATGTGGAGGGGATTACTCGGGGTGTGTGGCAGGAAAGGAGAGGCTGGCTTTGTGAGCAGCATCGTCATGAATGAAAGCACAGTGTTGGCATTGTTGAGCTTATGATGAGCTGCGTGCTCTCTGTGACGTTTGTGTGGCAGCATCAGAGTCTGGCTTGTGGGTGTGCGCCCTGCTGACAGCGTTCCAAGCTGGCAGGGCTGCTTCTCCCTGTGAACAGACCGCTCGGCGTTTGGAGAGCAGGCGATGGCAGTTATTTGCCCGGGTCAGCAGATTCGCGGTGAGGAGGTCGTGGCGGATTGTTTGTCTGCTTTCCATCGAAGCAGTCACGGCACTGATGGCTTTCTCTCTGCTCATGGCTTTAGTGACATGCCTCAGAACAGGGTCATCCTGGTAGCGTCCCGTCGCCGCCAGCGACAAGCCGTTGTGGTCCAGGGCCCTAGGCTCCTCCCCCTTGGCTCCCTCCTTCAAGGCCCTGGTCCTTAACCTTGTGCACGCCAGCTTCACGTGCACCTCGCTACCTGCTCCGCACTTCCGTCTCACCCCACATAGTTTGGGTGGCACCCTCGTGACCTTGGCACGCTTCTTCTGCTCTTCGACAACCATTCCTGGCAGATCATGGATCTCTTGGTCCATCTTGGCCTTACTCTCCTTTGACTTGCCACCATTGTTTCTGCATTCCTCCTTCGGTCTTTGGACATGGATATTCTCCATTCTTTTGGTGCACGAATTCACAAGTGTAATTAAAAAGTTGCATTTTATAATAAATTTGATATTTAATTAATTAATTAATTAATTAAATTAATAATTTAATTAATAAATTAATATTTAATATTAAAATAACGTGATACTTGGAATTTCAAAAGTAATTGCAGTATGCAACTGAAATGTGTAATATGGAATATAATTTTGAAATTACAACATGGAAGGAGAAGTTAGAATAGGAATTTAGAATTGGAATGTTGAATCCGAATTTTGTGTGTGGAATTAGTAACTGGACTTTTAAGTGGAATTTAGAATTGGAATGTGGAATTAGAATTTGGAAGGAGAATTTCTTTCTACAATTTGGAATTGGAGTTTGGAAATGGAGTTTCGAATTGGAATGTATAAATCGAAACTTGAACTGAAATGTGGAACTGGAATTTTGAAGTGATGTTTAAAATGGGAATGTGGAATTGAAATTAAGAATGGTAATTTTCTACTAGCATTTGGAACTGGAATTTCGAAGTGAAATTTTGAAGTGGAGATTAGAAAGAGAACTTGGAATTGGAATTAGGAACAGTAATTTCGAACGAGAATTTGGAACTGAATTTGGAGGCGGAAATTAGAAGTGGAATTTGACAAGTGAATTTGGAACGGGAATTTGCAAATGGAATTTGAATTGAAATTTGAAAGTGGAATTTAGAATTGGAATGTGGAAAACGACTGTGGAAGGGGAGTTTGGAATTGGAGTGTTGAAGAGAAATTTCAAATGGTAATTTGGAAATGGAGTAAGTTACGGTAATTTTTAATTACAATTTCGAACTGGAATTTGAAAATGGAATTTACTAAGGTAATTTGGAATTGTAAATTTTTAATTACGATTTTTTATTTTATATTATTAATATAAATTTATTTATTTAACTTTTTGCATTCATTTTGACAAAACTTCTCGTTCCAAATTGTCTCCCTATTTGTCCCTTGTTCCCACCCCAATACGCAGAGCATTCTAATTTCCCCTATCATCAATCTGTCCTCTCTTCTATCATCCCTTCCTTCCCTTGTTCCCATCTTCTCTTTTGTCCTGTAGGGCCAGATAACTGTCTATTCCCCACTACCTGCATTACTTATTTTCTGTTAGGAAGGCCAATACTCAACAGTTGTTCGTAAAACTTTCTGTTCTAACTTCTTTCCATCCCGCCCTCCCCACCCATTCCCTTTGAGTAGGCAGTAAATTCAATATAGGCCATATCTTTGTAGTTTTGCAAATGGTTTGGATAATAGTCGTATTGTGTAAATTTAGCTATATTTTCCTCCATCCTATCCTGACCCTATTGTATCTATTCTCCCTTTGAATCCTGTCCCTCCCCAAGTGTGTTGACTTCAAGTTTTTCTTTCCTCTCATTGCCCTCCCTTTCATCATAACCCCACCCTGCTCATCTCATTCTCCCCCACTTTCCTGTATTGTAAGATAGGTTTTCCTATGAAAATGAATGGGTACTTTATTCCTTCCTTTAGATGAATGTGATGAAAGTAAACTTCCTGCGTTTTTCTCAGTTCTCCTCTTTTCCCCTACACTAAAATGTCTCCTGCTTGCCTCTTCAATGAGAGATGATCTGTCCCATTCCATTTCACCCTCTCTCCACCCAATACATTTCTCTTATACATTTACCTTAATTTCTTAGAGATATTATCCCTTCCTATTCAATTCACTCTGAGATCTCTGACTCTGTGTGTGCGTGCATGTGTATATATGTGTTTGCGCACACGTGTATGTGTGTGTGTGCGCGCACGTGTGTACATGTGGGTGTGTGTACATATCTGTGTAATCCCACCAACTACCCAGATACTGAAAAGTTTCAAGAGCTACAAATATTGTCTTTCCATTTAGGAATGTAAAGAGTTCAACTTTGGTAAGTCCCTTATGACTTCTTTTTGCTGTTTATTTTTCATAATTCTTCTCCCTCTTGTGTTTGAAAGTCAGATTTTCTTTTCAACTCTGGTCTTTTCATCAAGAATGCTTGAGAGTCTTCTATTTCATTGAAAGACCAGTTATTCCCCTGAAGTATTGTACTCACTTATTCTGGCTAGATGCTTCTTGGTTTTAGTCCTAGTTCCTTTGACTTCTGGAATATCCTATTCCACACCCTTTGATCCCTTAATGTAGGAGCTGCTAGATCTTGTGTTATTCTGATTGTATTTCCACAATACTGGAATTGTTTCTTTCTAACTGCTTGCAATATTTTCTCCTTAACCTGGGAACTCTGGAATTGACCGCAATATTCCTAGGAGATTATCTTTTTGGATCTCTTTCAGGCGGTGATCAGTGGATTCCTTGAATACTTATTTTGCCCACTGGTTCTAAAATATTAGGAACATGTTCCTTGATAATTTCATGAAAGACGATGTCTAGGCTCTTTTTTTGATCATGGCATTCAGGTAGTCCCATAATTTTTGAATTGTCTCTCCTGGATCTATTTTCCAGGTCAGTTGTTTTTCCAATGAAATATTTCACATTCTCTCCATTTTGTCATTCTTTTGGTTTTGTTTTGTGATTTCTTGGTTTATCAGAAAGTCATTAGCTTCCATCTGTTCCATTCTAATTTTGAAAGAACTATTTTCTTCAGTGAGCTTTTGCACCTCTTTTTCCAGTTGGCTAATTCTGCTTTTGAAAGCATTCTTCTACCCATTCGCTTTTTGAACCTCTTTTCCTAATTGACTTAGCCTATTTTTCAAGGTGTTATTTTCTTCAGCATTTTTTTGGTCTCCTTTAATAACGTATTGACCCGTTTTTCATGCTTTTCTTGCATCTCTCTCATTTCTTTTCCTAGTTTTTCCTCCACCTGTCTAACTTGATTTTCAAATTCCTTTTCGAACCCTTCCATGTACTGAAGCCATTGGATATTTAATTCAAATGTTTGGGATCCAGAAGCCTGGACTCCTATGTCTTTCCCTGATGGTAAGCATTGTTCTTCCTCATCAGAAAGGAATGTAGGAAACATCTTGTCCCTATGAAAGTAACCTTCTATGCTCTTATCTTCTGTCCCTTTTCTGGGAGTTTTCCCAGCCAGTTACTTGTCTTCTCAGAGTTCTAACCACCCCCGCCTAGATCCGCCCAGCTAGTGCTTGGGATCTGAGATTCAAATACTGCTCCCCATCCTCAGGGCTTTCAGAGGCAGGCTCGGCTGCTAGTCAATGTGAGCTTAAGTTCTGGTACTTAGGTGGGGGCAGGGCTAACTCTAACACTCATTTCCCTCAGAGGGTTTATTCAAAGACCTTCATTAATAGACCAAAGCTCCTGCCTTCTCCGGGAGCCTCTGGCCACCCGCTTCCTCTGCTATTGCCACCCAAGGTGGCCTGAGTTATGGTGACACCCCGCTTCCCTCTCAGCCAGCCCAGAAATCTCTCTCACTGACCTGTGAGCATGAGGGTGGAGGGACTTTCGTGGCCGCTGGTGCTTCCATCCCTGCAGCCTGTTCGTATATGCTCCTTTTGGTGCTGCTCGCCAGGGAAGGGTTAGGCTCTGGTCCCGTCTGGTGCACGATGGAGCCTTGGGGTCAGTTTTTCAGGACTCTCTGGAACGGAAATCTGCTTCACTCTGTTGCTGCTTGGCTCCCACTGCTCCATTATTTGTTGAGAGTTCTTTTTACAGGAAATCCATGGGCTGTGTGTTCGAAGCTAGCATAAGGGAATCTTTTTACTCCACCATCTTGACTCCTCCCCTCGAAGCGGAATTGAGAAGTGGAATTTGGCATTGGAATTTGTAATTGGGATTTGCAACTGGAATTTAGAAGTGGCATTTCAAATTAGTTTGCGGAAGAGCAATTTGGAAAGTATTTTAACCTTTAATTTGGTATTGAATTTTGAGGGTGAAATTCGAAATTAAAGCATGAATCTTGATAAGAAGCTTAATTTCCAATTTGGCATACCATATTTAGAGTAAAATTTGGTAGTATAATGTCAATACTTAATTTTAATACGAAATTCAAATTGGGAACCTATATATTACTACTACACTTTCATGTAGTAGTTGGAAATTGTAATTTCGAGTGAGATCATGGGAAAGGAATTTGAAAATAAAATGTCACTTTTCATTTGGTATTGAAAATGTTGTACAAAATTGAAAATTGAAACATGAATTCACATAGGGAATTTGAAAGTTGAATGGAATTCAGAAGTTATACATGGAATTTCAAAAAGGCATTTCAATATAGAATGGAATTGTGTAAAGTGACATAGGATTTTGGAATTAGAACTTGGAATGAGAAGCAGAATGGGAATTTAGCATTTTAATGTAGAATCTGAATTTGGAACTGGAATTTGGAAGTGGAAGTTAGAATTGGAATGTGGAATGAGAATTTGAAATGGGAATTTCGAACATGAATTTGGAAGACGAATTTGGAATTGCAATTTGGAAGTGGAATTTAGAATTGGAATGTCCAATGCGAATGTTGAAGTAGAATTTGGAGCTGAAATTTTGGAATGGAGATTAAAACTAGAATTTGGAATGGGAATTTTGAACTCGAATTTTGAATTGTAATTTCGAATTAAGCTGTGGAAGGGCATTTTGGGAATGATTTTCACCTTTAATTAGGCAGTGAATTTTGAGCGTGAAATTGGAAATTATAACGTGGTTTGTATAAGAATTGGTAATTCCAATTTGGGATAAAGTATTTAGGGTAAAATTTGGTAGTAAAATTTTGGTATTAAATTTTAATATGAAATTCAAAATAGGAACGTATATTTTGCTGCTACAATTTCATGCAGTAGTTTGAAATTGAAATCTCAAGTGAGACAATGGAAAAAGAATTTGAAAATGGAATATCAGTTTTCATTTGGTTTTTGAAAATTGGATGTAGAATTTCAATTTGGAATATGAATTCATAATTGGAATTTAATAGTTATATTGAATTCAGAATTGATGCTTTGAATTTCAGAAAAGAACTTCAGTACGGAATTGAAGTGTGCAATGTGAAATAGGATCTTATTGTTAGAACTTGTTACGAGAAGTCAGAATAGGAATTTGGAATTGGAATGTAGAATTCAAATTTGGAAGTGGAAAATGGAATTGGGATTTGGAAGTGGAATTTAGAATTGTAATGTGGAATTAGAACTTGGAGGGGGAATTTGGAATTGGAATGTGGAAGTGGAATTTAAAATTGGAATGTAGAACATGAATGTGGAACTAGACTTTGGCTGGAATATTGAAGTGGAGATTAAAATTAGAATTTGGAATTAGAATTTGAAACTGGAAATTGGAACAGGAATTTAGAATTGGAATGTCAAATAAGACTGTAGAAGAGCAATTTGGAAAGGATTTTCCCCTTTATAAAGAGATTGCGTATTGAGCATTGAATTGGGAAGCATAAAATGAATTTGAAGAGGAAATGGAAATTCCAATTGGTTATAAAGTATGAAGACTAAAATTTGGTAGTAAAATGTTTACATTTAATTTTGATATTAAATTTGAAATATCGATCCCTACTTTGCTATTCCACAGTCATGCAGTCGTTTGAAATTTTAATTTCGAGTGAGACTATGGAAAATGAATTTGAAAGTGGAATGGAAGTTTTCATCTGGTATTGAAAATTGAGTATAGAACTGCAATTTGAAATATGAATTCACAAGGGGATTATAAAATTGTATTGAACTGCGAAGTGATACTTGGAATTTCAAAAAGGAATTTCAATATGGAATTGAAATGTATAATGTAGAATAGGATTTTGGAATTAGAAGTTGGAATAAGAAGTCAGAATAGGAATTTAGAAAGGTAATGTAGAATCCCAATTTGGAACTGGACTTTCAAGTGGAATTTAGAATTGGAATGTGGATTTAGAATGAGAAGTTGGGACTAGAATTTGGAATTGGAATTTGAAAATTGAATTTAGAATTGGAACACACGATTCGATTTTGTAACTGTTTTTGGAACAGGAATTTTTAATGGAGTTTAAAGTGGGAATGGAATTGGAATTAGGAAAGCTAATTTTGAACTAGAATTTGGAACTGGAATTTTGAAGCAGAATTTACAAGTGAAATTTGGAGTTGGGATTTGTAACTGGAATTTGCAACTGGAATTTGAATTGAAATTTAGACGTGGCATTTTGAATTAGGCTGTGGAGGAACAATTTGGAAAGTATTTTCACCTTAATTTGGTATTGAATTTTGAGCGTGGAATTGGAAATTAAACCCTGAATCTGAACCAGAAGCTTAAATTCCAATTTAGGATAAAGTATTTAGAGTAAAATTTGGCAGTACAATGTTAATACTTAATATTAATACGAAATTTGAATTGGGAACCTATCTTTTCCTAACACACTTTCATGCAGTAGCAAGCAGCTCTAATTTCGAGTTAGACTAAGGAAAAGGAATTTGAAAGTGCAATGTCAGTTTTCATTTGGTAATGAAAACTGAGTGTAGAATTGCAATTTGAAATATGAGTCCATAAGTGGAATTTGAAAGTTGAATTGAGAAGAGATACTTGGAATTTCAGTATGGAAGTGACATGTGTAATGTGCAGCAGGATTTTGGCATTAGAATTTGGAGTGTGAAGTCAGAATAGGAATTTAGAATTGAAATATAGAATCCGAATTTGGAACTTTAATTTGGAAGTGGAGTTTAGAACTGGAATATTGAATTAGAATTGGAACTGGAATTTGGAAGTGGAATTTAGAATTGGAATGTGGAATTAGAATTTGGAATGGGCATTTGGAACTAGAATTTGGAAGGGGAATTCCGAATTGGAATTTGGAAATGAAATTTGGAATTGGAATGTAGAATACGAATATGGAACTCGAATTTGGAAATGGAATCTTGAGGTGGAATTTACAGTTGGAATTTAAATTTAGAGTGGTAATTTTGAATTAGGCTGTGGAAGCACAATTTGGAAAGGATTTTCACATTCAATATGGCATTGAGTTTTGAGCGTGGGATTAGAAATTAAAACAAATTTAATGAATAAGTAGAAATTCCATTTGGGATAAAGTATTAAGTGTAAAATTTGGCAATAAAATATTTGTATTTAATTTTAACATGAAATTGAAATGGGAACCTGTGTTTTGTTGTCAAATTTTCATGAAGTAGTTTGAACTTGTAAATTACACTGAGACCATGGAAAAGGAATTTGTCAGTGAA
>JAQQSK010005168.1:173065-190056 GCA_028658325.1 Potorous gilbertii
CACAATGGCTTCTGTTTTGGAAATATTGAATTCAAGTTGCCTATAGGACATCCAGTTTGAGATGAAAGGTGGTTAGCGGTTTGAGGCTGAAGCTCAGGAGAGAGGTTGAGGTTCGATATGTAGATCTTTAAATTATCTACATAGACATGATAACTGACCCCATGGGAGCTAATGAGATCCCCAGGGTAGATAGTATAGAGCAAGAGTTCTTAATCTGTGGCACACTGATAGATTTCGGGGTGTCTGTGAACTCGGAATGGAAAAAAATAGTTATCCTTTCCATATTACAACTTTCCCCATCAAGGTTTCAATACACTGCAGGTCAGCATAAAAAATTAAATGGGAATTTGGAGGGTATTTTGCAGAAGCTGCAGATGACAGATGAAGGCCAGCAGAAGACACAGAGCTTATGATCATTAAGGTACTGTAAACACCCCATAAAAGAAAACGAAAAAATCCAGACTTCTCTGGTACAAAGAGAGGATCATAAAATTTTACACAGATTTTCCAGACCATGGGGGCACATTGCTAGCCCCACAGTGTGGAAATGATAATTGTATGTCTTTATCTTCACTTAACCTCTAGCTGCAACTCAGCATTTCTTTTAGTTATGATTTTTTTAAAAAAATTATTTTGAGAAAGTCCTTACCAGGCAAACGGGTCCCTAAGTCCATCACACACACACACACACACACACACACACACACACACACACACAGTAAAAACTCCTCACCTGGAGGGAGAAGAGATCCGGGATAGATGTTTAGAAAGGATCTGATCTGAACAAAGATCCAGCAAAGAAAACTGAGAAGCAATAATCAGACATGCAGCAGGAGAACTCGAAGAGAGTAGTGTCTCAAAAAGAAGGAAGGGAATAAGAATTAATTAAGTGCCTACCCTGCTCTAGTTACAGTGCTTAAACACTTTAAAAATATTTCATTTGATCCTCCCAACAATCCTACAGGGTTAGACACTTTTACAATCTCTATTTTACAGGTGAGGAAACTGAGGCAGAGAGAGGTTAAGTGATTTTGCCCAGAGTCACACAGCTTGATAATGTCTGAGGTCAGATGTGGACTGGGGTCTTCCTGACTCCAAGCCCAGCACTTTATTTATTGTTCCATCTGGCTTTCTTAAAAACCTAGAGAGGAGGAGATATCCAGGAGGAGAGAGTGATCAGTAGTATCAAAGGCTTCAGAAAGTCAAGGAGAATGAAAATCAAGAAAAAAGCATTAGACTTGGCAAATTAAGATCTTTTTAGTGACTTTGGAGAAAACAGTTTGAACTGAATGATGATATCAAAGTAAGTTGCATAAAGTTTAGTATCAAGTGAGAGGAGAAGAGGTTGTGGTGGAGTTAACAATTGTAGATGAAATTCTCAAGGAATGTACCTAAGAGGAAAGAGATAGAGGAAGATGGTGGAATAATAGTGAGGTGGTGGCTGTTGTTGTTGTTGGGTTTTGGCTTTGTTTTCAAGGATGGGAGAGATTGTTATGTTTTGTAGGTAGCGCCTTGAATGGGCCAATAGATAAGACGAGAATGAAAATTACAGAGATAATGAAGATGAAAAGGTGCAATGTGCTGAAGGAGACTGGATGGAATGGGATCACGATGCATGCAGTGGGGTTTTGCCACTTCTAGACTTGGGTGAAGGAATAGAATGGGGAAGAGATCTGAGTGACATGAAATGAAAAAGTTGGGAGAAGAAGGAGCTCTTAATAAATGGATTCCATTTTTTTTCAGAGAAAAATGAGCCCAGGTTCTCAGTTGAGACAGTGGAGGGAAAGGAAGCTACAGGAGGCTAGAAGAAAGATGAAAAGAATTGGAAATGGAGCTGTGGTGAGTAAGTTAGTGAATCAGTTAGAGAAGTCTAACTACCATGTATTCAACTACTTTGTGGGTATTTATATTTATTCATTTTTGTGTGTTCTGTATAGATTTATACATGTACTTATTGTCCCCCTTTTACAGAGAAGAGATTATTTCAGTCTTTGTACTTCTATTCCCCATGCCTAGCTAAGTGCCTGGCACATAAAGGGTGCATAATAAATATTTGTTGCTTGTTGAATTTAAGCTAATCATGATTTCTCCTAATAGAAGGGAACAGAGACAAAGATCATCCAGCATAATTTCTCCTTGACTTTGTAATGCACTTTTGTACTTTGAGATATAGCTGCATCTGATGCTCTGACAGGTCAGAACATTTCCAGCAAACAAAGCTATGCTGTAAAGACCTGAAAGACGTGGAATGTTGCCTAATTCCCCAGAATGCCTTTGGCCTCAATTCAGAAATGGGGGACTAGACAGCATGAGTTCTCAAACTGATACAAAGCACCAGCCAGAGCTTAGCTCTTCCATCTCTAAAGTTGATATTTCTGTGATTCACACCGTCTCTGGAGATAACATTTTTCTGATTGTTAAAACAAAGCCCACATACCGGGAAGAACCTCAAGCCACCTTCCAAGCTTGTGTTCCTCAGATTCCTAGTGAATAAAAGTACATAAGGTCGAAGATGATGTCAAGAGAACATAAAGCAAAGCAGCGCTCTTGACTACCCCTTTTCTTATTCTAATAGTCTATCTTCAAGAACTAAAATGTTTGCTTTGGATCAGTCACAAAGCTGTGGGATTTTGCATGTGAGAATTGCCAGTATTTTTAAATCATGGGGTCAATTGCTATATACAAAATAATTTCCTACAGATGCAAAAATAACGTGCTTTTTCAAATGACTAAGCTGAACTCAGGAAGTTCATTCACCTTCAAGGTCTTTTCTGTAGGAGTAGATTTACTCCCACAAAAGCGATATGGGCCAGTGACTAGAGAGTTAGCTTTGGAGTCAAGAGGTCAGAGTTCAGACCTTACCTCTGATATATACCAGCTATAAAGTCATGGACAAATTTTTTCACTTCTAACGCCTCAAGGAACTCTTCACTGCTGTGAGTTACAGACCGTTAGCCGACCTTCATCAAGTAGCAGGTGTTCCTACACTGGGAGTTCTCAATATGGGTGAAATCACAGGCCTAGACTTAAAAAGAACCACCAAGAGGAGGTGTCCCAAGTAGTAAGAAAGCATATGAAGCCCACAGAAAACAACTGTTATAACATTTCCTAAAATTATAAACGGGAGGAAAGTGGCTGCTTCCCCTCTACCTATAAACATGTTCTCATGGCCCCTTTACTTAATAAATCTTCCCTATCAAGCCCTTGAGCTATCCTTCCATCTGTCTCTTTACTTTCACTGCCAAATTTTTATAAAATGTATTGTATACTTGTTTGCCTCTACTTCCTCATCAGCTACTCACTCTCAACACCTTGTGGGATGTACAGCAGAATGTTTCAGTGGTCAGTGCTTGACCCTGTAATATTTAACATTTGTTTCAGTGACTTGAATAAAGGAAAAGATGGCATGTTTGTCGGATCAGCAGAGGACATGAAACCAGGAAGCCTAGCTAAAATACTGGGTGATCGAATCAGGGTCCAAAAAGCAGAAATATTGTGCTGAATCTAATAAGATAAAATTTATCAGGGTAAATGTGAAGTCTTAAATTTGGGTTCTAAAAACCCACTGTACAAGCACAAGATGTGGCACGTATAAACCTCTAGCAGGTGGTAAGGACATTAGAGTCATTTCATTCAACCCGTAGATGAATAAGAATCCCCTCAGTATATTACAAGAAGTCATCTGATCTTTGCTTAAAGATGAGCTACTACTAAGGGTGCTCTTGATCATTGCATTCCTACGTTATGCATACCCCAAATCCATCTAGGTCACTTTGTTGCTCACATAGATTGGATGATATACTCAATGCCTACTAATGACATGGAGGACAACCTGAATTTATCATATACCTGGCCACTACCTCCCTATCTCCAGGCTCCTGGACTTACCATCTGTCCTACCTCATTGACCAGTACATGCCTGGCACTGACATCTAATCTACAGACTTAACTAACATGAGGACTCATGGACTTTGTTACCTGCTTCCTCCTCCCTCCCTACCACTGCCACAGCACCCTTAGAACTACATGTCTTTCCATCTGCTCTTCAGTTGAACTTCATTTTTTTGTATTAAGTCCCTTATATAGAGTATGAGCTCCCAGAGAGAAAAGATGGCCTCGTTTTTTCCTATTTGCATCCTCAGCAGTTAACGTAGTCCTTGGTACAGACTAAGTGATTAATAAGTGTGTTTTTATTCATTTATTCATTCATCATGTCTCGTCTAAGTCTTCTCCTCTCCAGCTCGAACATCTTCAGTTCATTCAGCTGATCCAACAGTTATCTCAACAGTCTCTAACATCTTGCTTGTGCTTCTCTGGATATCTCCTAGCTTATCCATCAATGTTCTTCCTAAAATATGGTGCCCAAAATGGAGCACAATGCCCTAGATGTAGTGTGACCATGGAAGAATACAGTAAGATTGTTTTTATTGTTGTTCACCATATCCTTTTATTTATGACTCCATAGACCATAGCCTACTGGGCCCTTCTATCCTCCACTATCCCTCAAAGTCTGTCCAAGCCCATGTTTATTGTTTCCATGAGACTTTCCATCCATTTCAACCTGTGCCATCCCCTTTTCCTTTTGCCTTCAATCTTTCCCAACATCAGGGTTTTCCAATGAGTTCCATCTTCTCCTTATGTGGCCAAAGCATTTAAGCTTCACCTTCAATATTTGACACTCCAGTGAATAGCCTAAATTAATTTAAGTATTAACTGATTTGATCTCCTTGCTGCCCAAAGGACTCTCAAAACTCTTCTCCAGCACCACAATTCAAAAATGGTGATTCTGAGTACTTAGCTTTCCTAATAGTCCAACTCTCACAGCCAAACATTTCTATTGGAAAAACCATAACTTTGTCAAGGTGATATCTCTGCTTTTTACTCTCCTGTCCAGATTTACCATAGCGTTACTTTCAAAGAATGTCTTTTAATTTCATGACTGCAGTCACCCTCTGCAGTCATCCTTGACCCCAAGAATATAAAATATGATATTGCTTCCATTTCTTCTCTCTCTTTTTGCCAGGAAGTAATGGAACTGGTTGCTTAGATCTTAGTTTGTTTTGGGGTTTTTTATGTTAAGCTTTAAGCCAACTGGAACACTCTCTTCTTTCACCTTCTTCTTAATTCTTCTTCACTTTCTATCATCAGAGTGGTATCCTCTGTGTATCTCGGATTATTGATGTTTTCTCCAGCAACATTAATTTCAGCTTTTGATTCATCCAGTCTGGCATTTTGCATGATATACTCTGCACAGTAACATTACAATCTCTCAAATCTTAGACACTATCTACCTTAATGCACCTCAAAGTTTCATTTGCTTTTGGGGTCACCATATCACAACATTGACTCAGATTGATCTTGCATTCCATTGAAACTCCTAGATTTTCTGTTTTTTTTAATTTATGTATTTTCAGTAATCAATCACTCTCATACAACCTAGATTTTTTCTTTCCCTCCCTCCCTCTCCCTCCCTGCTACCTCACCCCTTCCTTCCTGAGTTTTAGATTGGTTCTACACATATATTCCTATTAAATGCATTTTCTCCACAGCCATGTTGTATAAAAGAATTAAAATGAATGGGAGAAATCATATAACAAACCAAAACATAATACAAAAGAAATGATCTGCTACAATCTGTAATTGAATTCCATAGTTCTTTCCCTGGATGGGGAAGGCATTTTGCTTTACAAGATCATTGGGAATTTTTTAAAGCCTTCCATTGCGATGAAGTTCTAAGTCTACCAGAAAAAGCCCTCTCACACTGTAGCTGTTGCTGTACACAAAGTTCTCCTGGTTCTGCTCCTTTCACTCAGCATCAGTTCAAATAGGTCTTTCCAGGCCTTTCTGAAGTCTTCCTGTTCATCATTTCTTAGAGCACAATAGTGTTCCACTACATTCATATACCTCAACTTGTTCAGCCATTCCCCAATAGAAGAGAATCCCCTCAATTTCCAGACCTTGGCCACCAAAAAGAGCACTGCTATAAATATTTTTGTTCATATGGGTCCCTTTCCCATTGAATGATCTCTTTGGGATGCAGACCTATCAGTGATATTGCTGGATCAAAGGGTATGCATATTTTTGTAAGCCTTTGGGCATACTTTCAAATTGCGCTCCAGAATGGTTGGATCAGCTCACAGCTCCACCAGCAATGAATTAGTGTTCCAACGGTCCCACATCTTCACCAACATTTATTATCTTCCTGTTCTGTCATGTTAGCCAATCTGATAGCTATGATGTAGTATCTCAGAATTGTTTGGATTTGCATCTCTCTAATCAATAGTGATTTAGAGCATTTTTTTCATATGACTATAGATAGCTTTAATTTCTTCCTCTGAAAACTACCTGTTCATATCCTTTGACCATTTATCTATTGGGGAATGACATGTATTCTTATATATTTGACTCATTTCTCTATATATTTTAGAAATGAGGTCTTTATCGCAGATACTAGTTGTAAAAATTCTTTCCCAGTTTTCTACGTTTCTCCTAATCTGGTTCCATTGGATTTGGTTGTGCAAAAACTTTTCAGTGTAATGTAATCAAAATTATGCATTCTGCACTTCATAATGCTTTCTTTCTCTTCTTTAGTCACAAATTCTTCCCTTCTCCATAAATTTGACAAATATAGTATTCCTTGCTCCCCTAATTTATTTACATTATCAATCTTTATACTTAGATCGTGTACCCATTTGTACTTTATTTGTGTACACAGTGTCAGGCATTGGTCTCTGCCTAGTTTCTGCCACACTTTTATCCAGTTTTCCCAGCAATTTTTGTCAAACATTGAGTTTTTTCCCAGAAGCCTGTCTTTGGGTTTATCACACAGTAGATAACTATATTCCTTGCCTATTGCGTCTTGAGTACCTAGCCTATTCCACTTCTCTACCCTATTTCATAGCCAATACCAAGTGGTTTTGATACTTGCAGCTTCATAATACAATTTGGAAACTCCTAGAATTTCTACAGGTGAGCTGTTTGTACTTGTGCACTTGCCTATTTGAAACGAAGTAGAACATTTTTGTTCACCTTGTCATTTTTCGGTTATGTCTGATTCTTCATCATGCCATTTGAGATTTTCTTGGTGAAGATCCTGGAGTGGTTTGCCATTTCTTTCTCCAGCTCATTTTACAGATGAAAAATCTGTGGCAAACAGTGGATAAGTTATTTACCCAGGGTTACATAGCTAGTAAGTGCCTGAGGCCAGATTTAAGCTCAAAAAGATGCCAAGCCTAGTGCTCTATCCACTATGCCACCTAGCTGCCATTTAAACTTATTGGGTTTTATCTTATTCTAGCCCAGGAATGGGGGAACTTGAAGCCTCGAGGCCACATGTGATTCTCTAGGTCCTCAGGTGCAGCCGTTTGACTGAATCTAAACTTCTCAGAACAAATTTGGATTCAGTTGAAGGGCAACATTTGAGGACCTAGAGGACCACATGTGACCTCAAGGCTGCAGTTTCCCCACCTTTGTTGCCTGTCAAGATCTCTTGAGATTATAATTCTGACATCCAATACACAAGCTTTTCCTTCTAACTTTGTATCATTTGCAATTTTTTAAGCACACCATCTACACTTTTATCCAAGACACTTACAAAGCTGTTAAACAGCACAGAACCAGGCAATGATACCTGGAAACACTCCACTAAAGACTTCTGTCCAAATAGATATTAAATCATTAATGGCTATTCCATGTTTGACCATTCAACCAGTCCTGAATTCACCTGATTCTACCTCTGCAATCTCTCTCACATATGTCCCCTCCTTTTTACTCCCTCTGCATCCTCCCACATTGTCATCCTCATTATCTTTCTCCTAGTTTAACTACTGCCCAATTATCTTTAAATACCCTTGTAGCTAGGCTCCCTTCCTCCAGTCTCTCCTGGCTTCAGTGCATTTTTCACATTGATACCAGAATTCCCTGAACTCACAGGTCTGATCATGTCACTCCCCTGCTCAAAAACCTTCTTTGGCTTTCCATTGTTTTGGAAACCACACTCCATCTCCTTGGCTGGACATTTGAAGCCTTCTGCAATGTGCCTTCAGCCTACTTTTATGATCTTATTACATCCTGGACATTTTCACAACCTCTCTGTTATGGCCCCGTTGGACTCTTCCTGACTGTTTCCCAGTCTCATTCTGCCCCCTGCCCCTCACTACAAGCATCTCCTCCTCTTTTTTTCAAGACCGGAGCAAATGCTGCCCCTTTTCAGAAGGAAGCCATTCTTCGCCCTCCTGGCTCTAATCGTCATTTCTCTAAATTTTCTGATGTACAACTACTCCACAAGGGAAGTGAGAATGTGCCCATTTTACACATGGAGTGAACTGAATTGGTAAACAGTTTGTTCTAATTTGTTAAAATGAATTAGAGTATCAGAAACTTCTTTACTTGAAAAGATTTGCCTTTCAGTAAATCTACCTATCTAAAAGTGATAGATAGCATTATAGCCATTTCTAAATACAATTTTGGCGAGAGATGATGGAGAAAGAGGAAGTAGTACAGTTCCGTACCACAAAAAGTCCAACAAAGATTGAGAGTTTAGATAAGTTTATGGATGTTCTGTAATGAAGTACTGAAGAAGTCAGAAGTGCATTTCTAGCCTTTGAGGTTCATGGTACATCTCTAAACTCATAGAGGGGAACCATCCATGTTCTCCTTAAGAATGTTTACCTTCATCAGTGTCAGAGACAGAATTCTTATAAGAAGTCATTATTGACTTATTACCAGTTCATCATGGATTTGCCCTGATCTTTCACTCCCTCTCTCCTGCCCACTGTCTCCTCATATTTGTGAAATTACTGGTCAGGGGTAGTGGTACAGTTTACAATCCCACAGTCACAGAACTAACTCAGCCAATACAAGGACTGAATCATTGCCATGGGGCCAATTTAGTGCCACATTCAACCCACAGACTTACAAGTTGTAGATATTCTAGTACTTTGATCTGTACTTGTAACTTCATTGGTGTAGGAGAAAATCCCAGTGTGGAATCTTCCTCCACTGATACAGATCAGTAATTTATCTACATCTTACAGTGCTAGAGAGTAGACCTGAGAACTAAAGTGACTTACCAAGATGTATCAGAGATGGGACTTGAATCCAGGTCTTCCTGAACTCAAGGCCATCACCTCTGTTCATCAGGCAACTTCACCTTCTTCTAGTGGCATAGAACAGTGCCATTTGGACTATCGAATTTCTTTGCTCCCATGATCTGAAAAAGATCACATGCTATGTGGAAAGATCAGAGACCATAATTGGAACATCTGACTCAGGCACCCACTTGTTAGTATGACCCTGGCCAAGTCACTTATTCTCTCTGAGCCTCTGTTTCCTCATCTAAAAAATGATGATGACACTGGTCCTGCCCCATACTCACAGGGTTGCTCTAGGGCTCAAAGGAGATAATGTGGAGCAAAGTATTTTGGAAACTGTAACATGCCTTCCAAATGGATGAGACAACTGAGAATGCAACATGGCTCTTACTGGGACATATTTCCTTCCCAGTAGTGAATTAAGTACCAAAAAGTATAAGGAACAATAATTCAGAAAACATCTCATTAATACCTTCTTGCAAATTCCAAATTCACTAACAGAATAATATTTTAAGTATAAAAATACAACTGGTAGATAAAAGTCTAATTTGAACCAGACTCCATCTTAGTATGGTAAAATTCAATGGCACAAGAATTCTTGTTAATAGATCACAGCCTACCATGGAAGAAATGAGATTTTTAGAAAAGGAATCAAAAAAGCCAATACTCTTGAATACTTCTCAGCGAGCTTTAAAGCTGAGTTTTCCATTTGCAAAAGGGCATAAATGTTCTTCCAGCTCTAACATATTTTCTTGTGTAAAATTCCAATTCTCTGAGTTCCTGTTGCTCTCAATTCTAAAATGTTCAATTTCTTGGCCGCAGTCATTAGCCACTAGATCAGAAATGTGTCTTAAGTACAAAATGATTATTCACACTTTCTGTTGTATATGTCAATGTCTTCAAGGCAGAAATATTTCGAAGCACCTTTCCATAGACGTTCAAAAGTAAAAATAGAAAAGACAGCATAAATTATTTATGTGGGAATGTCACAAACCTTTGTAGAATGTCCTGCTATGTTTTCTCTCTCTCTCTCTCTCTCTCTCTCTCTCTCTCTCTCTCTCTCTCTCTCTCTCTCTCTCTCTCTCTCTCTCTCTCTCTCTCTCTCTCTCTCTCTCTCTCTCTCTCTCCCTCTCGCTATTTGATTGTAATGTCATAGAAACAGAAAGCAGCATACCTAATTCTGCATGGATGAATAAACACATTCAATAAAGAAGATTTAACAGAGCAAATCAAACACTGGATTAAACATTTTCAGCAAAACAGACCACAAAATGGGCATTCATTTTACCGATGGATCTTCTGCATTAGAAACAAATAGAAGCACATACCAACATAACTAAACTCTACATTCATTGCGGCCTGATTGCAAAATTTCCCTACATTTTATTGAACTAACATTCAGTCAATTAGAATTACCTAACCATATTGAAGAACGTATATATAAAAGATTAAGTGTAAAATACTATGCATTTGTATTCCATCATTCAATAAATACATTTGTTTTCTTTCCTTTTATTATCACTGCATTTTAAACCCTGTAACTCCTTTCTATGGCACAAAATGTAAAAAGAATTCGTCTTTAAAAAAATGTAGGTCTTTAATAACTTTTAAGTAACAATGACTCTAGTTAGCATTCTTGAAAAATCACAAAAGTTTAGTTAATTTTTGGAAATCTTCATGCCATCATAGGAAAGGAATCCACTGCTATCCAGGGACAGTGTTTGAAAGCTTGCAAAATCCGTCCTTCCTGGTACTTGTTATGATTTTTGTGTCCTACAATAATTAATTCTATCAGCAAACCGAAAATTTTGCTTCGTAGATCTCTTACATAAAAGAGCAATAGTTTTGATAAGAGTAAAGATAGAGGAGCTTTGGATTTTTGTGGCATTTTATCTAATCCTTCGGCATAATATGCCTATGCAATTTCATTCAACAAACATTTATTAAGCACCTACTGTATGAAAGGTGCAGTGCACAATGCTGGGAATACAAAGATGAAAATAACACAGCTCCTGCCCTGGGGAAGAAACATAGGATCATCAATTTTGAGCTGGATTGGACCTCAGAGGTCATCCAGGCCAACTCCTCTACTTTACACAGAAAGAGTATGAGGCCCAGAAACCTGCTCAGGTAATACAAGAAAGAAGTTCAAGAATAGGGATTTGAACATAGCGCCTTTGATTCCAAATCCAGGGCTTGGATTTGTGTGTGAAGGGCCCTAATGCGAAAGAACTTCGGAAAACTACCAGGAAGCCAAATGGGAGTGTCACAGATGCCAATCTGATGATCTTATATTTCGTCTTAGGGATAATAAGGAGCCACTAACATTTTTGGACAGAGGAACAACCTGGTTGGATCTGTGCCTAAGGAAGATGGTTTTGGCAACCATGTGGAAGATGAATTAGAGACATGAGGGACTGAAAGAGGGAACAATTAGACTATTGTAATAGTCCAAGTGCAAGAGGGTGAAAACTAGGATGGTGACATCATGGATGAGCAGATAGATATGAGAGAAGTTGTGGAGGTAAGAGTCTATAAGGTTTGGTGACTGAATGAAGGTTGGATGATTACTTGTTGAGTTCGTATTCAGGTATGGGTTAGAATTGGAGGCTTCTAGGCTCCCTTCCAACTTGGAGATTCTGTGATCTCACATATATAGGCTGTGGGAAAAGAGTCAATAGCTGTCAATTGAGATAGACAGACAGACAGATGGAGACAAACAGAATGAGAGAGGCAGAGACAAAGATAGGGAGAAATTTGCTGGATGGGGCAAAACTCTGGAGAAGACAGGAAGATATGGGATCAGAGGCGCAGACAGAGGAATTGGCTTTGGCAGGAAGATCCCCTTTCTTCAGAGATATAACAAAAAGAAGAGGCATTAGAGAATGATCTATAGAAATTCTCATTTGTATAATAGGGGAAATCTACTTCAAAAGCTAGAAATTAAATAATTTGAATGGAAAAAAATCAGAAAATCAAGGCTAAAAATATCCCATTAGAAGAGAGATGAGTGCTATAGTGAGCAAAGCAATGGTGTGGGTATTAGGAGAAATGGATTAGTACACTAACTCCACCCACTAACTTATTTTCTAACTTTGGGAGTATTATTTCACTTCTTGGGGCCTCCATTTCTTCATCTGTAAAATGAGGGGGTTGTGAGACTTTCCTGAGGTTCCTCTCATCTCTCTACTTCCAAATTACCCACTCCCACATCCAAACCATTCTGAACAATTATAATGTTATTCTATTGCTGAAGATGAGCATGTTGGGTGGTGAGAGTCTCATTGACAGTCCAGGTGACTGGGGTGATCTTTCCCACCTTCAGGGTCTTCTCAGAACTGAAATATTGTACTCCCCTCAGTACCCAAAATAAAAGCACTCTCTTTAGTGCCCTTAGAGCAGCTAGGGGGTACTGCAGTGAATAGCGCACTGCCCTTGACATCAGGAAAACTCATCTTCATGAGTTCAAATCCAGCTTCAGACCCTAGCTGTATGACCCTGGGCAAGTCACTTCACCTTGTTTGCCTCAGTATCCTCTTCTGTACAATGAACTGGAGAAGGAAATGGGAAACCACTCCAGTATCTTTGCCAAGAATACCCCAAATAGAGTCGCAGAGTCAGACATGACTGAAGCAACAACTTAAGTGTCCTTGGTTTCAGTTGCGTTCAGTGATATCATGTTCTACAGCTGACCAGAGTTAGTAGCGATGCCTTTGGTCTCCTGATATATGCATATCTCCCAGACTTTTGCGGCCATTCATTGCCACAGAGCAGAAATGTCTCTGATGGATGTTTTTATCAGTGACATTGTTAGTGCTGTAATAAACCCAAAACAAAACCAGAACTTTAGCTTTCTTTGCTACTTACACAGTATGTCAATGCTGCTAAGCATCTTTGCTTTTATTATGTCTTCTGATGAATAAATATGGTGGAATTTCTGATTCAGATCTCTGCATCAGGGCCTTTTGGCATCAGAGGAAATTTGTTCATGGTTGGTTCCTTGGATTTTTAAGAAATAATAAATAATAATTCCCGTGTGTATAATGTTTTGAGGATTACAAAGTTCTATGCAAAATGAAATGAGTAGAACCAGAAAACTATATAGATCTTATCTATTCTCAGTAATACAGTGATCCAAGGTAACTCTGAAGGACTTATGATGAAAAATGCTCTGTACCCCAGACCAGACCAAGAACTGAGGGAGTCTGAATACAGATCAGAGCATACGTTTTTACTGTATTTTTCTTTGGGGGCGTTTGGTTTTATTTTTTCTTTTACAATGACTAATATGAAAATGTGTTTTACATGACTTCACACGTAACCTATAATTCAGAACTTTAACGTGAATATTAAGGTTGTTTTTACACATAATTGTGAAAAATAAAATAATTCAAAAACAGGATACAAAGTTCATTCTCATGGCAAAATGGAAAGAAGACTGGATTTGGAATCCAAGAATTTGGCTTCACTGCCAACTCTACTACTTACTGTATGAATGAATGGATAAAATGAAACGAATGAAAAAGCATACCATGTAAAATAAAGTAAGAAAAATATGCTTCAGTCTACAGTCAGAGATCATCAGTTCTCTCTCTGGAAGTGGATAGCATTTTTTATTGTGAGTCCTTTGTAATTTTCTTGGATCACTGTCTTGATCAGAGTGTCTAAGTCTTTCACAGATGATCAGTATTGCAATATTGCTGTTACTGCGTACAGTATTCTTCTGGTTCTGCTCACTTCACTTTGTCTCAGTTCATGTAAGTCTTTCCAGGTTTTCCTGAAAGCATCCGGCTCATTCTTTATTATAGCAGAATAATATTCGATCACAATCATATACCAAAATTTGTCCACTCATTCCACAATTTATAAGCATCCCCTCTATTAAGGGACTTAAATTCTAATAGGAGGATACAACACATATCATTAACCACTCTGGAACCATTTGCTTGTGGCAAGGTATGTTAGATTTTATGCCAGCCTCAGGTTTCTCTGGTACCTTTAAGGGGATTGAAGGATATCTAGACTCTTTGTAAATGGCTCTAGTCTTCATCAGTATTGTTCCTTTATTTGTAGGGAGTGGTTTCTTGCACCTGTGTTCCATTTAGCTACTAGCAGTCAGATTATCTTTTACACAGAAATATTTTCTTCAAAAGGTAAAATCACAAATATACAAATACTCTCCCAATACATAGGAAGCATAATTCCTTCACCCCCCACTCCCTCCACCCCCACCGCTTCCTTAGCACCAACTTAGTCTTTGGATGGGGAGAGAGGATTCAGTTCACAGCTTAGCTAGAGCATATTCCCAGTTCCAAACCTTCATGCCAAGTGGACTGGATGCAATCCTCACTCCAAGCTCACCATGGCTCATACTTGCCAGTCCAATAGGAATTGCTGCCATTTCCTGAAGCTGAGGAAGACAAATGACACAGAACTGAAGCAAATGCCTGCAGGCCCATTTCTCTGAGCGAGACTAAAAGAAGGAACAAGCCCTCCTCTCTTATTAGTTCAGTTCATGGTATCTGTACTATGAGCAGACAGGGATCTTAACCCTCTAGATGCAGAGAAGAAAGATTGAGAGATGGTAAGTACCAAACTGAGGGACCAGCTTAGTCTGGCCAGCTTTAAAGACTTAGCCTGTTCTATTACACAGCATTAATCAAAGGAGGCCACGTTCATCCATGTGCCAGGGAACACAGAGGCCTCTACATGACAGTATGGATGTACTTCAAAGGTCCCTAAAGGGGCCTCTATGTTAAGGTATACCTCCAAAAGCCTAGCTTTCTATATATAGAAGTAGTAACTGGGAAAGTGTGTTTTGTCTAGGGGAAGTCATAGAGATGGTGAGTGGAGTGATCAGGCAATTAAATAACAATGCTGAATTGATTATTGTGCAGAGGAAGAAGTTGGGTTGGGGTGGGAAAGGGAAGTGTATCCAAGGGTATGATTCTAGGTTAGATTAGATATGGTGAATTATCATCCATCAGAAGCCCAGAGTCCCATGGCAGGAGTTGGAAGCCAAGGAGCATGGCCTCTGTGACCTTGGGCAAGTTGTTTAACCAAGCTAGGCCTTGTTTCCTTGTTTGTAATATGAGAGAGGGCAGAGTAGGAGAACTGCAGAAACCCTTCTAACTTCAAAGCTGTGATCTTCATATTTCACAGATGGGGAAAGTCAGGCTCTAAGAGGCCAGAAATCTGTCTGAGAGTCTGTCTGTCTGTCTATCTATCTATCTATCTGCCTATCCAACTACCATCTATCTACATATCCATCCATCATCTATTTATCTTTCCAGATAATCTCTCACATCTGTACTTATCTACCTACATATTCATCCAGCTATCTACCTATCCATATATCATCTATCTACCTATGTATTGTCTATCTATCCATCCATCTATCTAGGTACTTATCTGTCAATCTGTCTATTTATCTTTCTACCTATTTATTTATCCATCTAAGTATCATGTATAGATCATGGGTACACAGGCACACTCATGAGAGTCAACATGGTGTAGTGGATAGAGGGTTGGTCTTTGAGTCAGAAAGCCCTGAGTTCAAATACTCCCTCTGACCTATCCTGGCTTTGTGACCTTGGGCAAGTCAAGTAAATTCTCAGAGCCCCTAAATTATATATATTTATATATATATTATACCCCTACGGGGTACATCGAGTGGGACTCACCCGGGCCACAAAGTTAGCTCAAGGGGGGAGGAATAAGGGAATAAGGGGAAGGCAAGAGGGAACGGGACGCGAGGATAAATATGGAAAAGGTAGAAAGGAGTTTTCGAAAAAGATGAGAAGGGAGAAGAAGAAAAAGAAAAGAGGAGAGAAAGGGAGAAGAGAAGAGAGGAAAAGAGGAGAAAGGACGAAAGGGAGGAGAAAGTAGAAGAAACCAGAGAAGAACGGAATCTACGAGAAGCAGTGAGAGAGGAGGGGAGGGAAGAAAAAGAGGAGATTCGAGAGAAAAGGGGAGAAATGGGGGGAAAGGAGAGAATAGGCGAGAGGAGTCCTCACCTGGCGTTGGTGCAGTCGTTGTACAAAGTTTCAAAGTCTTTCTTGGTGATGAGTTTGCAGCAGTTCACCCCGGACTGGATGGGATGGCGCCCAGCCCTTAGAGGATCCTGACCTGATCCACCGTGAACCCAGTCTCTTCAGCTTGGTGTAGACGGTGGGCAGGCCCCCCACGAGGTGCTTCAAACAGGTCGAAGACCTGCGATAGGCAAATGAGCTCTTGCCCCTCTACCACAAAAGAAACCACCTTCACTCAGTGCAGATCGACCATTCTACACTCATTGCCACCGCCGTCGCTCATCGTCAGCCCTCCGCCGCTCATACCGCCGATGTCACCGCCGCTATCGCCGCCGCCACCGCCGCCCCTAACGCTCATGCCACCGCTCATAGCGCTCATCCCGCCGCCACCACTCATCCCGCTCCCACCGTAGCCTGTGGAGATGAAGCTGTTCATCATGCTGGTGATGAGCCGGGGGAACTCGGACAGGCTAGAGGAGTACTGGGCCTTGGCCCGGAACAAGCCCCCGGGGGCCCGGCTCTGCTGCCACAACTGCTTGAAGTTGCCGAGATGACCCGAGGGGCTGAAACAGCTATGGTTACCCTGGCGGGGTTCCGTGCCTTCGGCTTCTCTGGGCACCACTCAGGTCACGGGGGTTTTCGCTCGCGCTCCCTCTGCCCGTCCGCCTCCTTGGCAACTGTTAGCCACACTACTCTAAACAGGCTCATGCTCCTCCCACCCCTCCCCCCCACCTCCCGCATACACAGGGAGCCGCTGTATTCGCGACTGCCAGATCCCACCCTTCCCGAGACTGGCAGCTCGCCTCCAACAATGGGCTCCCGCCTTGCGGCCCCTCAGCTCAGAGGGTGGCTGTGGGAAGCGAGGGGG
>JAQQSK010005169.1:0-22981 GCA_028658325.1 Potorous gilbertii
GGGGAGAAGTTGGAACTCAAAGTTTTACGAGCAACTGTTGAGTATTTTTCTTTCTACTAAGAAATAAGAAATACAGGTAATGGGGAAGAGAGAGTTATCTGGCTCTACAGGACAAAAGAGATGATGGGGACAAGAGAAGGGAGGGATGATAGAAGAGAGGGCAGATTGGTGATAGGGGAAATTAGAATGCTCAGTGTACTGGGGTGGGGGGAGGGGAAATGAGGAGAAAATTTGGAACCCAAAATTTTGTGAAAATGAATGTAAAAAGTTAAATAAATTTATATTGTGAATTCCACCTGGTCATAGTATATGATCCTGGTAATAATTTGCTGTAAGTTCCTTGAAAGCATTTTCTTTAAAATTTTTCATCAGGGGTGGAGCCAAGATGGTGGGATAGAAGGATGACCTGTAGGAGCTCTCCCCACACAGCTCATAAAATATCTGTACAAAATGACTCTAAACCAATTCTAGAACAGCAGAAGCCACAAAAAGACAGAGTGAAAGAAATTTTCAGCCCAAGGCAGCCTGGAAGGCCTACAGAAAAGGTCTATCGCACCACATTCAGAGCAGAGCATAACCAGGCCTTGGCTGCATGGTGTGGCAGGAAAGGACCAAAAATGCTGAAGAAAATAACACCTTTAAAAATATGCTAACCCAAATGGTAAAAGAAGTTCAATGTGCCAATGAGGAAAAGAATACATTAAAAATGGGCCAAATGGAAAAGGAGGTTCAAAAGCTCACTGAAGAAAATAGTTCTTTAAAAATTAGAATGGAGTAGATGGAAGCTAATGATTTTATGAGAAACCAGGAAATTACAAAACAAAACCAAAAGAATGAAATAAATAGAAGACAATATGAAATATCTCATTGTAAATCAACTGACCTGGAAACTATATCCAGGAGTGACAATTTAAAAATTATGGGACTACCTGAAAGCCATGATCAAAAAAGAGTGTAGACATCATCTTTCACGAAATTTTCAAGGAAAACTGCTTTGATATTCTAGAACCAGAGGGTAAAATAAATACTGAATGAAATCACCAATCGCCTCCTGAAAGAGATCAGAAAAGAAAAACTCCTAAGAATATTGTAGCCAAATTCCAGAGCTATCTGGTCAAGGAGAAAATATTGGAAGAAGTCAGAAAGAAATATTTCAGGCATTGTGGAAATACAATCAAGATAATACAAGATCTAGCAGCTTCTATCTGAAGGGATTGAAGGGCTTGGAATATGATATTCCAGAAGTCAAAGGAACTAGGACTAAAACAAAGAATCACTTACCCAGCAAAACTGAGTACAATACTTCAGGTGAAAAAATCATCATTCAATGAAATAGAGGACTTTCAAGTATTTTTGATGAAAAGATTAGAGCTGAGTAGAAAATATGACTTTCAAACACAAGAATCAAGAGAAGCGTGAAAAGGTTAACAGGAAAGAGAAATCATAAGAGACTTACTAAAGTTTAACTGTTTACATTCCTACATGGAAAGACAATATTTGTAACTTGAGACTTTTCTCAGTATTTGAGTAGTTGGAGGGATTGTACACAAGTATATATATATATAGAGGGCACAGAGTGAGTTGAATAGGAAGGGATGATATCTAAAAAAATAAAATTAAAGGGGTGAGAGAGGAATATATTGGGAGGAGAAAGGGAGAAATGGAATAGGGCAAATTATCTCTCATAAAAGAGGCAAGAAAAAGCTTTTTCAATGGAGGGGAAAATGGAGAAAGTGAGATTGAAAAAGTGAAGCTTACTCTCATTACATTCATATTAAGGAGCAAATAACATACACACTCAATTTGGTGTGAAAATCTATCTTACACCAGAGGAAAGTAGGGGAGAAAGGAGTAAGTGGGATGGAGGGATGATAGATGGGAGGGCAAGTAGGAGGAGTAAGTATTAGAAGTAAACACTTTAGGGGAGGGACAAGGTCTAAAGACAGAATAGAATAAATAGGGGGCAGGATAGGATGGAGGGAAATATAGTTAATCTTTCACAACATGACTACTATGGAAGTCTTTAGCAAAACTACACATATATAGGGTATGTTAAATTGCTTGCCTTTCCAGTGGGCATAGGTCTTGAGGAAGGAAGGGAGAGAAGTTGGAACTCAAAGTTTAAGGAATGAATGTTGAGAATTGTTTATGTATGCAACTGAGAAGTAAGAAATACAGGTAATGGGGTATAGAAATCTACCTTGACCTATAAGAAAAGAGAAATAAGGGAAGGGAAGGGTGTGATAGAAGGGAGAGCAGATTGGGGGAAGGGGTAATCAGAATGCATGGTGTTTTGGGGTGGGGGAGGGAGGGGAGAGATGGGGAGAAAATTCGGAACTCGAAATCTTGTGGAAATGAATATTGATAACTAAAATAAATAAATATATATTGGGAAAACATTTTGCATCACTATACATTAGGGCAGTTATATATTTCCTTCTGTGTTTTGTCTCTTCCTGATTTAGCTATCAGTACCTGGTATTAGTTTATCAGTAAGCATGTTTGTGTCATAAAATGAATTTGGTATGTCTCCTTCTTTGCCTATTTTCCCAAATAATTTACACAGTATTAGAATTAATTGTTCTTTAAATGTTTGACAGAATTCACTTGTGAATACATCTGTCCCTGGAGATTTTTTCTTAGGGAGTTCATTGATGGCTTGTTCAGTTGTTTGTTTTTTTTTTTTCCCTAAGATGTAATTGTTTGAGTATCCTATTTCCTATTGTGTCAATATGAGCAATTTATATTTTTATAAATATTCCTCCATTGTATTTAGATTGTCAGATTTATTATCATGCAACTAGGCAAAATAGCTGGTAATTATTGCTTGAATGTCTTCTCCATTGGTGGCAAATTGTCATTTCTTGTCATTTCTGATACTAGTAATTTGGTTTTCTTCTTTCTCTTTTATAAAAATCAAATTAAAAAATAATTTATCTATTTTTTTTCGTGAAAGCACATATTTTTAGCTATAAGTTCGCGGTTTTCTTACTTTCCATTGTAGTACTTTCTTCTTTGATTTTCAATTTAGTGTTTATTTGGGAATTTTTAATTTGTTTTTTTTTTAGCTTTTTTAGTTGGATGCCCAATTTAGTGATAATACTTTTTCTCTATTTTAGTGATTTAAGCATTTTAGAGATAAAAATTTCTTCTTAAGTACTGTTTTGGCTGCATCCTATATATTTTGATGTGTTGTCTCATTGTCATTCTCTTTATTAAATTATTGATTATTTCTATGATTTATTGTTTGACCCACTTATTTTTAAGTATTAGATTTTTTCGTTTTCAATTAATTTTATCTATTTTTCATGTTTATTAAATGAAATTTTTATTGCATCATGTTCTGAAAGGGATGCATTTAATATTTCTGCCCTTCTGTATTTGAATGAAATTTTTTATGCCTTAATACATGGTCAATTTCTTTGTAGATTCCATGTACCACTGAGAAAAAGGCATATTCTTTTAAACCCCATTCTCTAGAAGACTATCATATCTAACTTTTCAAAATTCTATTCACATATTTGACTTCTTTCTTGCTTATTTTGTGGTTAGATTTATCAAGTTCTGAGAGGGAAATGTTGAAGTCCCACGTTAGTATAGTTTAGTGTTCATTTCTTCCTGTAACTCATTTAACTACTCCTTTAAATATTTGGATGCTATATCATTTGATACATATATTTTTATTGATATTACTTCATTGTCTATGGTACATTTTTAGCAAGATGTAGTTTCCTTCCTTGTCACTTCTAATTAGATCTATTTTTGCTTTCGCTTTGTGGGCAGTCATGATTGCTACCCTCTCTCCTTTTGTTATTGTTGTTGTTGTTTTATTTCAGCTGAAGCATTATATATTCTCCTCCAGTCTTTTACCTCTATCTTATGTGTGTCTTTTTGTTTTATATATGTCCTTGTAAATGACATAGGATTCTGGTTTTTAATTCACTCTGCTATCTGCTTCCATTTTTATGGTGTGTTCATCTATTTACATTCACTGTGTATTTCTCTTCATTCTATTTTCCGCCTGTTTATATATTTTTTCTCTGTCTCCTTTCACACTATCCCTCCTTACCAGTATTTTGCTTCTAACCACTTCTTCCCTTAATCTGTCTTCCCTTCTATCACCCACCTCCACTCCACCTACTTCCTATAGGGTAAGATAGATTTCTAGACTCATGTGACTATGTAGAATGTTATTCCTTCTTTGAGTCAAATACAATGAGAGTAAGATCCAAGTAATACTCAGTCCCTATACCCCATTCCCTCCACTGTAATAGGTCTTTCTTGTCTTTTCATGTGATGTAATTTATCCCATTCTGCTTCTCCCTTCCCCTTCTCCCAGTTCAATCTTTTTTCTCATCCCTTAATTTTTTGTGCATTATTCCATCAAAGTCAACTTATACCCACATCTTCTGCCTATGTATATTCCTTCTAACTGCCCTAGTAGAGAGTTGTAATTCTCATCTTCCTATGTAGGGATATAAACAGTTAACCTTTAATGAATAACTTGTTTTTTTTTCTTTTCTGTTTATATGCTTTCCTTGGGTCTAGCATTTGAACATTGAGTTTTCTGTTTAATTCTTATCTTTTTATCAGGAATATTTGAAAGTCCATTATTTCATTGAATGTCCATTTTTCCCTTGAAAAAATTATGCTCATTTTTTCTGGGTAAATTATTCTTGGTTGTAAACCGAGCTCCTTTACCTTTCCTGAACATCATACTCCAAGTCCACTGGTCGTTTACTGTAGAAACTTCTAAATCCTGTGTAATCCTGACTGTGACCCTTTGATACTTAAATTATTTCTTTCTGACTGTTTGCTATATTTTCTCCTTGACATACAATATTCCTAGGAGTTCTCATTTGGGGATTGCTTTCATGAGGTGATTAGAAGATTCTTTCACTTACTATTTTTCCCTCTGGTTCTAGGATATCAGGGTACCTTTCCTTGATAATTTTTTGAAAGACACTGTCCAGGATTTTCTTTTTAATTATGTCTTGCCAATAGTCTAATAATTCATAAATGATCTCTCTTGGATCTGTTTTTTTCCAGGACAGTTGTTTATCCAAAGTTGTTTATTTTTATCTTCTTATTGTTTTGTTTGATTGATATTTGATGTCTCATGGATTCATTAGCTTCCACTTGCTCAGTTCTATTTTTTTAAGGTATTTCCCTCAGTTTTTCACTTTTCCATTTGGCCAATTCTGTTTTTAAGGAATTTTTTTCTTCAGTGGATTTTTTTACTTCCTTTTTCATTTGATCAGTTTTACTTTTTAAGAAGTTGTTTTAGTTTTCCATTTTTTGTATTTCCTTTTAAAACCTATTGGCCCCTTTTTTATGATTTTCTTGAATAATTTATTTTTCCAATTTTTCTTCTCTCTCTCTTATTTGATTTTAAAAATCTTTTTTGAACTCCCCAAGGAGGACTTTTTATATCTGAGACCAATTCATATTTCTCTTTGAGACTTTCTGTGTAGGCATTTTGGTCGTTATCCTCTTTTATGTTTGTGTTTACTCTTCCCTGTCACTATAGTGACTTTGTATAGTCAGGGCTTTTTCGTTGTGGTTTTTTGGTGTTTTGCTCATTTTCCCAGCCTATTGCATGACTTAAAATTAAACTCTGTTCCTGGGGTATAGAGAGTACTATCCCAAACTTCTTGCACCAGGAGCTAGGGGGCTTGTCACTGACATTTTATGCTGGGTCTCCTGTCTTAGCAGCTTGTCTACTGTGCTGATGTTGCCCTGCCTCATCTAGGTGACTGATCCAGAGCTTCTGGGACTGCTAGGCCTGGCTACCAACTTGTTGTATCAGGGCTGGAACCTCATAGCTATCCTACTGTGCCCATGGCTATTGAGCCAGAACCATGAGTTGCTGATCTGTGCCATGGATGCCGGTCTCCCTTTGCCTTGCCTGGACATCACCTGTTCTGGGTTGTACTCTACTTTTATCCAAGTGAGATAAACCCTTCCTGAATTCTTTCTAAGTTACTTTGAACTTGAAAATTATTTCACCCTATCCTTTTGTGGGTTCTGTCATTAGAATTCATTTTAAGGCATGATTTAAAGTTGTTTCTAGGGAAATTGGGAAGAGATCATGTACCTTTCTGCCTTTTCTACACCATCTTGGCTCTGACTCCAAAACATAAATATTAAGCTAAGATTAGGGACTGAATTTTGTGACTCGAAACACAGTGCTCAATGAATATTATCACCCTCATTTTACAGATGAGGAAACTAAACTTGAGTCATTCATTGAGTTTCAGTCAGTGCATTAGTATCAAAGCATTCACTACCTGCCAAGCACAAGGAATAGAAATAAAGGCAAAAGGCAGTCCCTCTTCTTGAGGAACTCACAGACTTATGGAGGGAGATACCATGTAAACAACCATGTGAAAATATTGGAAATAGTCTCATAGAGAAGACATGGAGCTAAAGGAGAACCAGGAAAGGCTTCTTATAGAGGGTAAGATGTTATACTAAAAAGAATGTAGCATGGAATCAAAATAAGATGACTGGATTTTTATTCAAAGGGCCTGTATTTGAATTCTGGCACTACTTCTTTGTTATTGTTTTTGCTTAGTTGTTAGTTGTTATTCTGTCCTGTCTGACTCTTCATGATCTCTTTGGGGTTTTCTTGTCAAAGATCCTGAAGTGGTTTCCTATTTTCTTCTCCAACTCATTTTTCAGATGAGTAAAATGAGGCAAAGAGGATTAAGTGATGTGCCCAATGTCCCACAGTTAGTAAGTGTCTGAGGCCAGATTTGAACTTAGGTCTCCCTTACTAATCTTGCAGTCTATCCACTGATCCACCTACCTGCTCCTCTTTCTTTCTACTAGTGTGACATTGGGCAAGTCACTAAAGGTCTCTGGGAATCAATTTTCTGATATATGAAGTGGATTGCTGTTATCTGTGATTAGTGATGTGATACAATACAATACTGTTCTTTCCTTGTTCACATTCTAACTCATGATTGGAGTGTTAAAAGCATTTGGCCTTTAATTTTCTTTTTCTTTTTATCTTCAGAGACAAACATGATAGCTTTCTTGTAGTAGGTACTTATGAAATACTGGATGAATTTATTTGAATTTAATTATGGTGGGGGCTAGAGAGTAAAATATTTTAGAGAATCTACTGAAGATGAGAACAAAGAAAAGAACACATTACATTTGTTCATTGTTGAATTTCAAGAGAGCAATTTAAGTTTAATGGAAGGGATGGGAGATGTTACGATGTATTTACTCATATAAAGAATAAATGTGTGATGCAACAGTCAATAAATCATTTTTAGATGGCCCTCCCAATTAATGTGTTAGAACCTCTAGGAAAACAATGAAACAGTTAACTGCAGCCGCACATATCTGACATTAGGAGATGAATTAGACATGGCATTTATTTAACCTCTTGGTTATTACTTGTGACAAATTTTATTTGATACACTAAAGATATAACCCTGCCTTCATGTCAGACCAAAAGATTTCTTGGCTTTAGAAGTAGTGGTTGTGGGGCTACAATCTCCAAAGAATTTTGGACTTCTTTAAAATTGAATCACAGAGTCACCTCCCCCACCCCTAAAACAGAGTTTCCCTGAAAGCCCTGAGTTATTCCTATTAAAAGACATGATTTGAAAAGATTCTCTTGCCCCTCTGGCAGAAATTACTGTTGTTATTTTTGAAAGCTTCATCTTATTTTTTTTCAGCATTCACTTTTATAAGATTTTGAGATGCAACCTTTTTTTCCACCTTCTCTTCTTTCCTGTCTCCCCAAGAAGACAAACAATCTGATATCGGTTATACATGTATAATCATATTAAACATATTTCCACATTAGTCTTTGGAAGAAATTCTAAGTGATCCTTGTTGCCCTGTCAAGATTTTTTTAGTACTAACTAAATGTGCAAACCATGAATCTTTCTATTTCAGCATCCTGCCATCAGTGTCCCCATTTTGACTGCTCTTTCTCTGGCTGTTCCGTAAGGAGTCTACCTGAGCTTCCATTTTTGCCCTCATCCCAAATACTTGGATTTTGGCCTCTTCTTTGCTCAGATGTCTTGCCACTAAATCCTGTGTTTTCCTGAATGAGTTGTTTAGTACCATAGTCTAAACTGACAAATCACACTTGCACCTCCATCCTTAATCTTACAATGTCTCCAAACGTATATCTCAACAGGTTTAGGAAAACTTCCCTGAATATACTCCAGTCAGTATCATTTATAACTAACTCTACGTAAGTTGGAAGGCTACAGATACAATGGAAATTCAAGGGATAATCATTTTTAAAGAAGCAGGTATTTTTTGCTTTTATTCTTTTAAGTATAGGGAAGATCTAAATATGCTTGTAGGCTAAGAGGAAATAGACAATTGAAAAGGAAAGATTGAAAATGCTGAAAATCAGCACATAACTCATTGAGCAAATTCTGGAGGAGAGAAGTTACAGGATTAAAAGTGAAAGGTTAACTTTCAAAAGAAAATAATTGCCTCATAGAAGGAATCAAGGATACATGAGTATAAAGAGAAATTTTTGAGACAATGTTTTCTGTTATAGTAGGTTGAGGGGGAGATATACCGGATACCCTCTAACAAGGCTTCATTCTCTTAATAGAACAGGGGCAAGACTCTGTACTTAGAATAAGAAAGTGAGTGGGTGGTATTAGTGGCTTAGATAATGTGGGGAAAGCTTGAAACAGATGCTCTGGAGAACACAATAGAGAGCTAGAAATAACATTTAAAAATCCCATCCAAGGAAACAATTGTTTTAATATGAAAACACTATTTTCATGCTCTGTTTTTCTTGTATTCATGGTACACAATAAAGAGAAGCAAGAGTACAAACAGATGGTTTAAAAGGTTGCGCTGCTCAAATGATTCCCTAATCTACCACCACTGTATCCTAATGGACTCTGATGCCTCCCCTCTTGCCCCAGAATTTGTGACTTCAGACAATTTACTTGTCTAACAGTATTGTATGATCTTTCCTGATGGACTATTGAAGGTTCTTCCAGTATAATCTTGAGAGGGGCCATATTCAAGATGTATATTCAAAGGCTACATAAATAATGTTGATGTCAATCAGAAAGGTCTGGCTAATGTCAATACCTAAGTGAAGAACAAGGCAAAAATAAGCAGCTAATTGCTGTAGTAGCTTAGTGCCTGTATACAATAAAGATAATTGCAGTAGAGACATTCACACCTGGAGAGACAGCAGTTGTACTGGTTACAATAAAATTGGTCTTTCTTTGATCATCATTCCAATGATGGCACTATCTGGGCAGTTTAGTATTAGGAAATAACTAACTTACAGGTATTTATGCAATGTATCTTTTTTATTTCCAAATCAAAAGCTTTCTTCTTTTTTCATGGCATTTCTGATGTAAAAAATGAAAAAGTGTGAAAAATGGCATCGATTATAATAAATTTTCCTTTTCATCCTGGACACAGAAATGTTTATGTGACAAAGTGTCTCGCACGAGCAAATAGATGATTAGGCACCATATTAATAGAATCTTTCAATAAACAACAACATTAGAATGATTTTTTTAACAGATCAGGTTGTAGTTGCTAAAGAGTAAATAAAAGAACCAAAAACAAGCAGTAATCCTTCATTGTTTTCATTTGTTTCCATTTTTCTTCCTTTTCCTTCTTTTTCCGTTCCCTTTATCTGCTATTAAATGATACACACAGAGGACAGTAATAGCTCAAGTAATTTTTCAGTCTGATTCTTGAGTGTTAAGATATATTCTAAAAAAATTCTGGAAGAAATAAAACTTTAAATATTAAATAAAGCAAAATTTAAAAATTTCTCTGAATTATTTTATGTTTGCAAATAGACAAAAATATTCAGTGTTCACTTGAAATAGGGTTAGGGTTAGGGTTAGGGTTAGGGTTAGAGCGCATTTTTGGGTTAGGGTTAGGGTTAGGGTTAGAGCGCATTTTTGAGTTAGGGTTAGGGTTAGAGTGCATTTATGGTTAGGGTTAGGGTTAGAGTGCATTTAGGGTTAGGGTTTCTTCATGAAATGTGAATGAAAATGTCAGAAATGTGGTTTCTTCAATGATGAACTGTCATTTTTACAAAAATAGCTAGCATTTTTAACCCAAGTTAACATGCAAAGCTTTTTTATTTTTTTTAAATTTAAGCAATGTAAGTATAGAGATCCACCTAAAAATCTTAGAAGCAATTGGTATCCCTTTTTAATTTCAATATTTGAAAAATTCTGGTGGAATGACTTATTAAAATGCTGATATTCAAACATTTTCATAGAATTATCACTCAATTATATGCTTCATAGGAATTTGAATTAATCCAAAAAATGTAGGAATAAACCTTTCCCAGTGAATTAGGCTTTGCTTGGACATTTAGAATTAGGTATGAGGTTATTATTTGGACTTCATAACTCAGAATTATAATGCTTATGACTATTTTTAGTTTTTTTATTTTACAAAATAATGAGAACATACAGGTTTGTACAACTTAGAGCTGGGAAGGAACTCTAGACTATCAAGTACAATTCCCTGATTTTACAGATGAAGAAACTAAGGATCACAAGGCTAAATGACTTGCTCTGGGTCATTTTGTGGAACTACTCTTTCCACTCTGCCATAAACCACTTAACAGCCAAAGAAAATCAATCCAGTTGTAGTTAGTTTGTTTATTTCTTTTTCTACATGATAAATAAGTCCTTTTTCAGCCATGATTGACTCTCTATGAACACATTTGAGTTGTTTTTTTTTTTTTAGCAGAGATACTGGAGTGTTTGACATTTCCTTCTCCAGTTCATTTTGTAGAAGGAAACTGAGTTAAACAGGGTAAAGTGATTTGCCCAGGGTCACATAGATAGTAAGTGTCTGAGGTCAGATTTGAACTCATGAAAAATGAGTCTTCCTGAATCTAGGCCCCGCACTCTAGTCACTGTACCACCTAGTTGCCCCAATATGATAAAAAGTCTGATTTTTTAAAAAAATGAATTAAACACATAGTTGATTAAGTCAAGAGAACCAACTAGTTGTTTCACAAGCATGCAACAAAGAGCTAGTTAATTTGTCTAGATAATCTAACATGAATTTTACAAAAGAAGAAATATCTTACAGACTCATATCTGAAAACTAATTATGCTGTCTATTTTTAAATATATTTCCAGCCCCAATGAGTTTTTTTGTCTTCATTACATACAATGCACCTGGAAAGAACAATAAAAAACGTTTAGGTGGAGGGTTTTCCTTTATAAAGGGTCCTTATACATCCAAGATTCTGTGCACCTGCTGCCACTCATGTCTAAGGATAGATAATATCCAGATACTTCTATGACTGACTACCTGTAGGAATGTAAACCTCTGCTATTATGACAGGGTACCTATCAGGGAATGGGAGGAGGTTTTTCTCAACTTCAAAATGATTTAGCAGGAGATGTTGACCATGTCTGATAACATCAATGGTTATAAGCCTTTGTTTCTTAGGGTTCCAATGAGGGGCTGATGATTGGAAGAAATTTTGTTGTTATCGTTATTCTTTTGTTCCAGCCTCTAAGTGATTTGGTAGAAGGTACTTGGTAGGGCACAGGTAAGGCACATTAAACCTTCAGGTGGTGAAATAATGAATAGGAGGCAGAGCCAAGATGGACGGACCTGTTCTAGCTCTACCCCCATAGCCCATTAAAAAAAACTTGTAACGAAGTAGCTCTAAACAAATTCTAGAGCAGTAGAAGTCACAAAACTACAGAGTGAAAGAGATTTCCAGCCCAAGACAGTCTGGAAAGCCAACAGGAAAGGTCTGTTACACCATACTGAGAGTGGACACAGCCCAGCCTTGGCTGCACAGTGCATCAGGGACAGGGCTGGAGCAGGCTTCAGGGCGTGGAATCATGGGCAGTGGCTGTGGTTCCCAGATTTTTCAACCCACAAATGCCAAACATACCTTCAAAGGTCAGTAAGAAAACTCTTTCACTAGGGTGAGAAGGGAGCCTCGTCTGGCCCCAGCCCCAGGGCAGCAGCAGTATCTCCTTTTGGAGCCCATACCTTAAAAATCCTAGGGAATCCAGGGTTGATTTGAGTCTCAGTCCTTAATGGTGGATCTGGGGTGAGGAGGAGCACTGGCATGGTGGAGCTGGTAGAGGCTCTGTGTAGGGAATCCTACGCACAGATCCTGGGCAGATAGAAATGCTTGTGATTGCTCCTAGACCAGAGTCCAGGCTAGAAGAAGACTAAACTCCTCTCCTTTGATTGTACAATATTGGAGGAACTGAGAACTTACACATTCCTAGAGTATACCCTTCACTTGACAAAGGACCAAAAGTCAAGTAACTGTCTGGGAAAATGCCCCCAAAATGAAAAAAAAATAAAAAGCTATAAAAGATTACTTTCTTGGTGAACAGGAATTTTCTTCCATCTGTTCAGATGAGGAGGAACAAAGCATACAATCAGAGGAAGTCATAAAAGTCAGGGTTTCTACATCCAAAACCTCCAAAAAATATGCAATAGTCTTAATAGTCTTAGGCCATGGAAGAGCTCAAAAAAGATTTTGAACATCAAGTAAGAGAGTTGGAGAAAAAACTGGGAAGAGAAATGAGAGCAATGCAAGAAAATCATGCAAAGCAAGTCAACAGTTTGCTAAAGAAGACCCCAAAAATGCTGAAGAAAATAACACCCTTAAAAAAAACTAACCCAAATAGTAAAAGATATCCAAGAAGCCAATGAGGAGAAGAATGCTTTAAAAAGAAGAATAGACCAAATTGAAAAGGAGGTGAATGGAGCAGATGAAAACTAATGACTTCATGAGAAACCAAGGAATTACAAAATAAAACCAAAAGAATGAAAAAAAATAGAAGACAATGTGAAATATCTCATTGGAAAAACAACTGACGTGGAAAATAGACCCAGGAGAGATAATTTAAAAATTATCTGAAGAGCCTAGATATCATCTTTCAAGAAATTATCAAGGAAAACTGCCCTGATCTTTTAGAACCAGGGGGTAAAATAGAAATGGAAAGAATTAACCAATCACCTCCTGAAAGAGATCCAAAAAGGATCTCGTAGCCAGATTCTAGAGTTCCCAGGTCAAGGAGAAAATATTAAAAGCAACCAGAAAGAAACAATTCAAATATTGTGGAAATACAATCAGGATTACACAGGATTTAGCACTTTCTACCCTAAGGGATTGCAGGGCTTGGAACATAATATTCCAGAGGTCAAAGGAGATAGGATTAAAATAAAAACATCACTTACCCAGTAAAACTGAGTATAATACTTCAGGGGGAAAAAGGAATTTCAATGAAATAGAGGATGTCCAAGCATTCTTGGTGAAAAAACGAGAGCTGAATAGAAAATTTGACTTTCAAATACAAGGATCAAGAAAAACATGAAAAGGTAAACAGGAAAAAAAAGCCTTAAAGAATTCTTTTAAGTTGAACTATTTATGTTATTTGTAAGTAATGAGATCTTTTTCAGTGTTAGGGTAGTTAGATGAAATATATATATGTAGGTGGGTATGGATATGTATGTATGTGTATATTATATGTGGGGTTATGTATATGTCCATGGATGTATGTTGTATATATGTATATATATATGTATGTATATATATATATATATATATATATATATATATATATATATATATATATGTGTGTGTGTGTGTGTACACACATACACATCCATACATAGAAGACATAGGATGAGCTGAATATGAAGGGAGAATACCTAAAAAATTTATTTTACTGTTGAATGGAATGTTCTAGGAGTAAGAGAAAGGGAGAGGTCAAATGTGGCAAATTATCTCACATAAAAGAAGAAAGAAAGAGCTTTTAAAATGGAGGGGAAGGGGGGAAGATGAAAGGAAATAATGGTGCCTTACTCTTATGGAATTTAGCTTAAGGAGGGAATAATACACACTCAATTGGATACAGAAATCTATTTTACCCTCAAGGAAGGCAAGGGAGAAGGAGATAGAAGAAGGAAGATAATAGAAGGAAAAGCAAATTGAGGAAAGGGATACTCTGGGAGGACAGGTCAAGGGAGAGAATGGAGTAAATGAAGGGCAGGATAGGGCAGAGGGAAATGTGGTTAGTCTTTTATAATATGACTGTTATGGAAGTGCTTTGCATGGTTACACATTTACGACCTATATTGAATTGCTTGTTTTCTCAATGAAGGTGGGTAGAGAGAGAGGGAGAGAATATGAAACTCAAAGATGTAAAAAATTAATGTTAAAAATTGTGTTAGCATGCAACTGGAAATTAAGCTGTACAGGCAATGGAGCACAGAAACCTATTCTGCCCTCCAGGATAATAGAGGGGAAGGGGGATGGAAGAACGATGGGTAATGGAAGAGAGGACAGACTAGAGGAAGTGATTGATGGGGTGCGTGCTGTCCTGGGGTGGGGGGTGGGAGAGATGGGGAAAAAATTTTGAATTCAAATTCTAATAAAGTGAATATTAAGAACTGAAATAAATTATATATTTTTAAAAAGGAAATAATGAATAAGATTTATTTACCTTAAGTTAGTGACAAATGAGGAGTGAGAATAATTGGCAACTACAATTACAACTTTATAACTGCCTAAGGGTCCGCTTTTTGTCAAATAACAAGTATTTATAAAGTACTTACTACATGTTAGCCAAAGATAACCCTGCTGTCAAGTAAATAAATTCTGCCAGTTAGTACTGTGAGGCTGACTAAAAGAAACTGCTGGAAAATGAGTCTATCTATTCTAAGAGTTGTTAACACTTTACTAAGGAAGAGGAAGTAGAAAATAGCAACTGATTGTGGTGGCAGCAGAGTGAGAGGACCTCCAGAGTGAGAGGGAGGCAATGGTGCTGCTGAGCTATATATATATGAGTCCGTCTGAGAAGGAGAGAGAAGGGATAATGAAACATGGACCTATAGGCAGTAACAATAGTGTGATAGTGTGACAAAGGTGAAATGGACATTGCTGTGGCAGGGATCACCAGACAGATTGAACAGAACACTGGCCCGAATTAAGGATCAATTAAACATAACCACTGTATGAAAGAGAAAACTTGAACTGTGTACTTTGCAAATAGACCCTGTAGGTCCGTGGCAGTTAGGTCAACTATCCAGTACCTCCAAGATTTTTCCCTATTTGATAGGTGGGAGTAAAGGGTGGAAATTCAACCTCAAGGTGACAATGTTAAGCCTGGGTGAGTTTATTAATTCTATGAAAAGTGTGGAATTCATTCATTAGAAGGAAAAGTTCTCTTTCCTATGGGCTAGGGGAATGTATATTTTCTGGTTTTTTGTTGTTTGTAATAAATTCCAGGGTTCTATGCCTTATTAGTTAGATGTTTGGGAAAAGTTAGAAGTAAGCAAAATTCAGATGTTCCCAAGGGAACTCTGAGGAGAGGCATAAGCCAAAGAGAATGACTCAAGATTAATTTGGTACATACTAGACCAGAGCTAAGATTCTATGGGTTACATTTATTATCATTTTTTCTATCAACCCTTCCTCACAGATGGCACATTCAACTCACACACATCCTGAGTAAAAGATTGACCTTTAGGCTTGATCTAAGTCTTGTCTTCTAACATCTCTCTGTAGCAAGTTTGAATTTATAAATAGGGACAATATTTGGTTACCAATGTGGTTCACTGAACAGACCAACTATCTCAATGACAACCATTCAGTCATTAGAGAAGACATCCTTAATCCCTGTGTGTGTGTATGTGTGTGTGTGTGTGTGTGTGTATTTGTGTCTGTGTGTGTGATAGACCGCTTTGGCAGTTGGTGAAGACTATGGACCTTCTCAGAATAATGTTTTTACATGTGTGTTCAAAGACCCCAGGTTAAGAATCCATGCTGGAGAATTATTGCCAGTCTTGAAGGCTTAATCATCTTCAGGAGTCTTCTGTTAAAATGAAAATATTATAAAAAGGCTATAATGCCATAAGTTTATCATATAACAGAAGAATAAGTTTCTGCAGAACTGGAATTTATATAGTTGTGTGGATGGTGGTAGGAAAACTAAGAAAGGAAAGAAGGGACTAACATGCATACTAAATTTGCTATGAAAATCTATCTTACACTACAGGAAAGCAGTGGAGAAGGGGATAAGCAGGGGTTGGGGAATGATAGAAGGAAGGGCAAATGGGAGGAGGGTATAATTAGAAGTAATACTTTTAAGGAAGGATAGGGTCAAAGGAGAGAGTAGAAATAATGGGGGCAGGATAGGATGGAGTGAAATATAGTTAATCTTTCACAACATGACTTTTATGGAAGTCTTTTGCATGTATAGCCTATATTGAATTGCTTGCCTTCTCAGTAAGAATGGATGGGAAGGGAGGGAGGGAGAGAATATGGAACTCAAAGCTTTAAAAATGAATGTTAAAAATTGTCAACTGAGAAATAAGATATACAGACAATGGGGTATAGAAATATATTTTGCCTTACAGAAAAACAGAGGGTAGGAGGAAAGAAAAGGGAGGGGTAAAAAAAGGGAGGACAGACTGGACAAAGAGGTTGATGGGGTACATGCTGTACTGGGTGGAGAGAGATGGAGAGAAAATTTGGAATTCTAATTCCTGTGGAAGTGAATGTTGAAAAGTGAAAAACAAATTTTATATATATATATATATATATATATATATATATATACACACATATATATATATATACATATATATATGTGTGTATATATATATATATATATGAAAAAAATTAATTAGGATTGTCACAGAAATTCCAGGATATACTCATTCTCTACTATACTATAGCCACCCTTCAAATCTCAAAAATAGACATAGAGAACAATAAATATTGACATTATATATTAGTAGGTCACAGTTAACTATCTATTTTTCACTTCAGGATTTATACTTCAACATGTGTACATAACTATGTGTACATAGATATGTCAATCTGGCTATATAAATATACATATGTATATAAATATACTTGGGATGTCTATTCTAGAGCTTTGTCAGTTCTCAAAAGCTTATTTTGTTTTGTTGGTTATTATCCAGAAAAATATATGTTCCCAATATTTGTACTTTTTTTCTATTCTTTCTCAAGGTGACTAAGACTCTGAGAGTATCACCTTTGAGCAAACCATTTACTCTCTTTAAGATTAAATTTCAGTATCTGTAACATTGTGAAAATCGATAATACTAAGCATCTTGTGACTCTTGAGACAAAGGGATTCTATAAATAAAAAGTCTGATTATAATTAATCCTTACATGTGAATTATAGTCAAAATATCTTGGTGGTACTTAATGACACTGTCAGGTTTTGTTGTACCATCTCTACATCTCCATTTCTTCATCACTCAGAAACTGTAAAGGTTTAGTATTCCATTTCTCCATTTTCCTCTTTAATCATCTTTGTTGCTCCCTTCTGAACTTCCTCCAATTGAGCCATATTATTCTGGTGAAGAAGTTCACAGGACTGACTGAAATATTCCAGGTCAAATCATAATGGCATCATTTTGATGGTGACAGCTACGTTTGACAAAGAGTCAATGCCTGGAGAATTTTGGAGCTATGGAGGCCCAGTAGTAATGTTGTCTATTGGTACTCAATCTCATGCTTTGAGGAGTAAATTTCATCATTTAAAAATAGGCAGAAAGGAGTTCTTTCCCAATTATGTATTATTTAAAAAATTCAATTTACCTGCTATGGATTTTTACCACTATTTTCCAATAAGAAAAATTGTGGTCATTACTACAGGCAGAATATTAAGTTATGCTATATGTGTGTGTGTGTGTGTGTGTGTGTGTGTGTGTATGTGTGTGTGTGTGTGTGGAAAACATCCAGGCTTTTACATAGTGAATTTCCCATAAATATAAGATTCTTGGGTAAATTACAGTTTTTGTTATTGTTACTTAATGAAGCTGCACATTTTTCACAATACATATTTTATTATTGTATTTTTTATTTTCTCTCATTACATGTTAAAACAATTCATTAACAATTTTCTTAGTCATCACACATAATGTGTGTGCCTAACAGTAAAAGTTTTACAAGTTTTACACAAGAATAGAATTTTTAGCATATTATAGAATTATAATGAACCCTATTAAAGTCCTACCACATAGAGGTATAAGAAATATAAACTGGGTTCTAACCCTGAAGTGTTCAATTGTAAGCTCCCAGGTGGCAGGGGCTATTTTTGCCCTTTTTTCCTTGTCTTGCACATAACTTAGAACCTCTCGACTTCTTGACTTGACTGGGAATTCAGACACTGATCACAATTATAAATATACCATTGAGAAATTGCAAAGCACAAAAACACGAGGATGGGAAACTTCAAATCATGGTGCAGAGATGACTTTGCTATCTACTAATCCCAGAATCCTAGAAATGCTTCACATTTTTTTAAAATTGATTTTTGATTGCTGTATTTTGCCTTTCTTCACATGCTAGTGCTCAGTACAGAACCTGGCACATGGTACTAACTAAATACTTTTTGGCAAACTCAAGTTTTGAGGTAATAGTAAAGCAGTAAAAGTAGAGGAGAAATGAAGATTCCTCCCACACATGGGACATTTTAGAACTTTCTTGAGATTAGCAAGGATGGGAATTAATTTCCATGCCAAGTTGGTCATGTAAAAAAAGTGAGAAAACCAATCCAAAACACCCAAGGATCATTTCTTCAGTTGTTATGTTTTCTTTCTTTCAGGAACTGATCTCTTTTGATGGGGAGAAGGATGAAAATGATTACTGTGAATCTGAAACTCAATAATTGCATCCTTAATGAAGAAGTAGCCAAAGCAAAGATGTCAAACATTCTATGGCCTATAAGTAACACTCTCAAGTGTGAGTAGAACCAGATGAACATGTAATTGGAACATATTTAACAAAAAAACATAAAAATACAATAAAATAAGTAACATTACATTTAAGGACTAAGGAATACATAGCCAGAAGAGATCCTTATGTAAGAATTAGAATGTAAGACTGTTTCCATTTGATTCTTATACTACCAGTCCAGAGCAGTGAATGAAAGCTGACTTTGAAGGAAGAAATATCTAGGCTCAACTCTTACCTACACAGAGGTTTCTATGACCACAGACAAGTCATTTCTTGTCTACTTTCTTGTCAATCTAATTGACTGTAAGGCAACTTTTAGACTGCAAATTACAGACAATTTGACAGTCTATATCAGTGGAAAGTGTTTACACCCCAGGGATTTCCCTACTCTGATGAAATGATAGGTCTGGATGAAAACAACCAAGAGTGAAGTCACCACTTTTATTGACTTGCCGTCCAAGGAACAGGTTGATTATGAGGCAATTTGATAACAGCTTTACTATCTAGTATAGTAAGTCAAATGAGACTTAAGTTTTCTAGTCTAGTTCATTCACCAGACTGAATTTTCCATTTTAATTCTCCTCCATATCTGAGCATGTGTATGAAAAACAGAAGTAATTGAACCTTAACTACGGTCAGTTCTGGAGCAGCCATATGACAAAGTAGACAGAGTACTGGATTTGGTGACAGGAAGACCCTTCTTCCTGAGCTCTAATCTGCTTTCAGAGATGGCCTGTGTGATCCTGGGCAAGTCATTAATTTTGTTTGCCTCAGTTTATTCAGCTGTAAAGTAACTGAGAAGGAAATGGCAAATGACTCCAGTATCTTTGCCAAGAAAACTTCAAATAGGGTCATCAAGAGTCAGATGTGACTGAAAATGACTGAACAACAAATGGTGTACTCTAAAGACTGTGGACTGGATTTCACTGGAGGCAAGAAGAAAAAGAAAGTTTTCCAGGTTCTGATTTCATATTCCACACACACACATACACACCACTCAATGTATATTTTAAACTTCAATATAAATCACTGTAAATTGCTTTATAACATGTGTAACTTGTGCCTGTTGGGACAAGTTTTCTAATTTATTTTACCAGAGACAAAATTATGAAATAGAAAGTCAAAATGGGTACTTTTAAAAAATGTCTTCTGGTACAATCTTAATTTAGGTTACATATGAGTAACAGAAGATGGGCAACATATAGAATGCAAAATAATAATTCAACAGCTATTTTTATGTCACAAAACTTAAAATTTCATTTAAAATTATTAACACGTGCAGCTAGGTGGTACAGTGGACAGAGTATTGGAATCAGTACTGGAAGAGGACCTAAGTTCAAATCTGGCCTCAGACACTTGATGTGTTTCCCTGGGCAAATCACTTAACCCTGATTACATCCAAAAAAATTATATGCATTTCAATTTGATAATACTATCTGTTTAAATAAAATGTTTTCCCTTTTAAGATCTGTTAATTGTGTACAGCCAGGCATGGAATAGGACAAGTATAAAACTGTCTTTCCTAATCCTGGAAGACCTTGTAGGCTGATTCATTATTTGGACATTTGGAAATGATGAGCCCCTAGCAACTTTGACAATGTATAACTCCAAGCTAAAGGTCTTGCACTTTAAAGTAACAGAAATTCCCGTATTATCTGCTGAGTGGATGATAATCCCTTTAAAAGGGAGCTATTGTACTCACTGGGCAAGCTAGAAGCCACAAGAGATAGAGTGCCAGACCAAGAGTCAGGAAGACTCATCTTTCTGAATTCAAATTTGGCCTCAGATGCTTACTAGCTAGGTGACACTGGGCAAGTCACTTAACCCCCTTTGCCCCAGTTTCTTCATTTGCAAAATAAGCTAGAGAAGGAAACAGCGAAAAATTTGCCAAGAAAAACTCAAATGGGGCCACAAAGAGTCAGACATAACTGAAAATAAGTGAACAAGAACAACATTCTGCCCATCAGTCTTCTTCTTCTCTAGAAATATGTGTCTAGGTTATGGGGAGTTCAAGATCTCTGGAGGTTCTGTATTCACTGAGTGGAGCTAAGTGGAAACCAAGGAACTTTCTTTATCATAAAAGATGAACATGAACAACAAGAGGAGGCCAAGCCTTGTCCTGACTAGCCAGTAAGAACAGGTTTTGAGGAGACAGTGCAGAAATGAGGTGAAATATAATAAAAACCTATTCAGCAAGCATCAAAAGTACTTTATGTTTTGATCAGGTTTAATTCTCATCCTCTTACTAGAGGTACTAATTTAAGTTTTCCTGTCAGTGAACATTTATCACTTCTGTTTCAGGTAGTCTTCTCTTACTGGCAAGGCCTCCACCTCTATAACCTATTCCTCCAGTTGGTGATTTCCTACCCCAGCCTCCAATGAATGAAGCACTCTTACCAGCCATTGCCCTTTCTTAAAACCCCAAAGAAAAACCCTAGACTACCTCCAGGGTACTCTATCCCTATCCAGGTATTTTCCCCTTATCCAGATATTTTTCTCTTTCACTTGCCCAATGCTTTTCAGCTCCCTTACATAAATACAAATTGAAATAACTTTGGAATTGTACTTCAAGTAATGCAGTTTGGTAAAAAGTGGGGAAAAGATAATATTGGAGTTGTTTCAGAAAGATAGGAACAATAATTCACTATTGATTTGACTGAATTGGCCCAATCATTCTGGAAAAAAAATATTTTAATTATATGGGGGAGGGGGAATTACGCTTAACTGCAGGTTAAGAACACTTAAAACAGCTCTTAACTAGAGCTCCCAGGCTGGGGCATATACATCTCAAAGAGTGAAAAGACAGAGAAACTCTATGGAGATATAAGTTATCTGAGGACAGGACCATCCCATTCATGCTTTTTATCCCCAGCATCTAGACCAATGCTTGACAAAGAGTGTTTTAAAATGTGTGTGGATTGAACACTATATACCAAAATACATTTTATAGTTGTAAAGAAGTGGAAATAAAGCATGTACTCACTGATTTAGGAATGGCTAAACAAATTGTTAGGCAACCAGGTAGCACAGTGAATAGAGTGCCAAGTCTTGATTCGGGAAGACCTGATTTCAAATCCAGTCTCAGACACTTTCTAGCTATATGACCCCAAGCAAGTCACTTCACCTTGTTTTCCTTAGTTTTCTCAGTTTTAAAATGAACTGGGAGAAGGAAATGGCAAACCACACCAGTACCTTTGCATAGAAAACTCCAGATGGGGTCTCAGATAGTTTGATACCACTGAAACAACTGAACAAGAACAACAAAACGTTGTTGTGTTGTGATTGCAATGGTATGTTATTTCATTGTAAAAATTGAAAATGAATATAACAATGACCACAGTGATATAATTTAAAAGAAAATAGAATGCTATGTAATTATCATGACTGTTCTTGTCCCCTAGAAAAGAGATGAAGGAATGTACTAACTTCTTTCATTGAAGAGATGGAGGATTATGGGTTTGGAACACTGCACATGCTGTCCCATTCAGCTGACAGATTGATAGTTGACATAGGTTGAATAGTTAAATTGCTTAACTTTTGCTTTGTCTTGTTTGTTTTTGCAGCTCAGGAGAGGAGAACAAAGGAGAGAAGTGATTCTGAGATGACTATGATATAGAAGGAACAGTCATCTGTGTCTTTAAAATAAAACTTTAAAAAAAAAAATTCAACTATGTAGGTAGAGTTTGGCAATCATATGGTAAACAGGGAATTTAAAGACTTTCTAATTCATTAGGGACCTGGGACAGAGACACAAAACTTAGTAAGAAGGTGACATTAGAAGAATATTCTTCATAAGTACTAGTGCTAGTTAGCTGATGGACTATCCCAGAGGTGAGGAACCTGTGGTGCGGGGGCCACATGTGACCCTCTAGGTCCTCAAGTGTGGCCCTTTGACCAAATCCAAAATTCACAGAACAAATCATTTTCTTAAGCCAAGGAATTGTTCAGGGAAGTTTGAATTCAGTCAAAATGCTGCGCTTGAAAGCCACATGTGACCATGAAGTTCCCCACACCTGGTCCTCTTTTTTTGTTGTTGTTGTTGTTTTGCAAAAGACTTGCATAATAATCATGTTGTGTAATACTAATTATATTACCCTCTGTCCTACTCTATCCCCCCTTCCCCCCCACAATTGACCTTGTCCCTTCTCAAAAGTGTTTATTTCTAGTAACTCCCTTCTCCCATTTGCCCTACCTTCTATCATTTCCCTCACCCCACTTGTTGCCCCCTCCCAT
>JAQQSK010005170.1:0-19309 GCA_028658325.1 Potorous gilbertii
CAATTTGAAGTCAACACTCTTGGGGAGGGACAGGATCAAAAGAGAGAATAGAAACAATGGGGGGCAGGATAGGATGGAGGGAAATATAGTTAGTTTTATACAACACGACTATTATGGAAGTCATTTGCAAAACTACACAGATATGATAATATTTGAATCCAAGTTGTCCTTACTCCTAATCCAAGGTATTCACCCCTACTCCATACAGTAGCATTTATATGTAACACATAACCATTTAGGAAATGTTTCTCTCACATTCACTATGGGATAAGTACTACAAGTATCATTAGTTCCCATTTCCTAGGTGAATAAACTGAGGCTTATCAAAGTGGTGAATTTCACAAAGTAACAATAAGTCATTCTGTGCGCAAACTTGAACTATAACATAATAAGGACCTTGATTATTATTCTAGTATTTTTGTCATAAGGAAAAAAGAAAAGGAAAATATGTTCAGGTACCTAAAAATGAATTAAATATCTCCTGGACTGTTCTCATTAGTGGATGTGTTAGTAGAGAAAAAGGGTCACAGCTTTGTGTAATGCACATGAGTCTGAGTTGGCTACAGTAATACACTTTACAGTATCTCATTTGCTTCAAACAGCAGTTTTATAGATTTCTTGTTTGGCCCCTGCTGCTTTTTGCATTAACTAGAAATCTGGCCTTTATTCATTAGGCAAGCTAATGTTAAGCTAATTTCTCCTGCACTGGAAATAATTTGTGATTTGGTAGAACAAGGTAACTGAAAAGAGATTCTGTATCATTTGGAACATATAAAACGAAATCTATCTGTAGCCTTGTAATATAATCAGACAAAAAACTTTCTTACTAATGCATGAATGTTGATATTTGTAAAGGGTAGAAGTAGCAAGCATTGAATGTACAAGTTAGATACAGATAGATGGTTTTTGTGACTAATTGCTTCAGTTGCTTTTTATATTTCATTTCCTACTGTTAAGCTCCATGTCGTGATTGTGGATTTTTAATATATCTTGATGTCTCATTGGATCCAGGAAAAAAACAAAATAATCAAAAACAAATGCCATGAAATTATTGACCTTTTCCCAAAAGGAATGATAGACCTTGATCCCAAAGAAGAGATATGAGAAGGAACCTCCCCCTGCTTCTTTTGGGCAGGCCTAGGACTATGTCTATGGAACACTGAATATATAGTGAGATTTTGATTGTCGTTTGGATATCTTGTTTTTTCCTGTCTTTGTTATATGTTTCTTGGTGGTGAAAGGATACACTGCAGAAAGCTTTTCCAAGGGTATTCACTGATAGTGCTTTCCCTCCAGTGTTACCCTCAATTTACACTTCTATTTACATTTATATGTGCATAATTATTTGAATATTATATGTGTGTATAAAAATCTTGTATGTTGTCTCTCTATTTGAATGTGAACTCCTTCAAAACAAAGACTGTGTTTTGACACTTCCTTGTTTCCCTGCATAGTTTGCCACATAGTAAGTGCTTAATACGTTTGATTATTAACTCACATTAAAAATAGAAATATCAAAAACACTTCTTTTAAAAAAACAAAATAAATACATCAAAATACCAGGTTACATTCAAGAAATATTTGGAGGGAATAAATAACTATAACAGGTTAAGGAAAAAAAACTGAAGCATTTATTCATTGGAGAAATTAGGTACTATACCTCAAAGAAAAATCATAAATTTAATTTATATCTAAAGTAAAAAATTAAATGAAAATAAACAAATTGAGCTTTTGAATTGCAAAGTACTTTCCTCATGAGTACTATGTAAGCTAGATCTTGTAGACAATATTGGTAAAAGGAGAGTAGAGACACATAGTGGTCTAGATATGCAGCATTAATTGTTTAAGCAACACACCTGAGATAATGCTTCTGGGTAGCAATTAGTTCCTGTCTATAAAAATGAACATTAGTGATATCTTTTATTCTGGTGATATAATTCTGTGGTTCAATTTAGTCCTCAAGACATGTTATTATATCTCAAGACTGCTGGGTTTTGTTTTGTCTTATTTGGGAGGGACCACACTCAAAATTCTCACTGTTATGGGATACTTCCTTTTACTGATCCACAGTATGGCTTTATGGGCCTTTCTTAAGTCTGCCCATTTGAGACTGGCCCCAGGAGCTTTGTGCCATCTATGTGCTCCAGGAGAACAAAGATACTAGAGCAGGAGCTCTTCTATTCTGTATTTGTCTGTGGGTAATAGGAAGGATAGATTTAAAAACTCTGCATAGAACAGAGTGGAAATCAAAGAGACAAGAGGTCAATTTAAGGCTTTATTACAGTAGTTCAACCGGGAAAGATAATGTTGCATAATGGAAAGAACACTGAACTTAGAGCCCAGAGAGTCTAGAGCTGTGTGGCCATGAGAAAGCCACTTAGCCTTTTCTGGCTTCCATTTTCTTCATCTACAAAAATGAGCCTTATAATAATACACAGGTGCCTGTGTAACTTGTTAGATTATGTGTAAAAATGATACATAAGTATCAAACGTAGGTAATCAGTGCTGGAGCTAAGTTTGTGGCAGCAAGAATGGAAAAGAGGGGAGATATTTGAGAGACCTTTCAGAGAGCGACTTCATGGAACATGATGTTTGATTAGATGTGGCAAAGGAGGGAAGAGTCCAATGTAATGAGGTTTTGAACCCAGGCAACTGGTACCTTGGGACCAATGACTCAAATATTGGAAGATATAGGAAAATTCAGAATGTAAGAACTATTGGAGCCCTAAAGTATTAAAAACACTCAGGGTGTTGGAGAGTCCATGAGAAATATCCTGCACGGAGATGACAGATATACTGATTCAAATATGGGCTCTATGGTTGACATATTTTTCATTGTATCTTTAATTTGGCTTTAACCCATTCTACTACACTTGACCGTAAGGCCCACTGAAGTTACTAATTATGCTGTTTAGTCATATGATCAGAATGCTTTATTCTTAGACAGTTCCACAATTTCGGTAGAGTCTGTCTTTCAATAAAAAAGGTCAGCTTCCTTTTATTAAGACCTTTTATTTTTCAACCCATTTTAAATATGGCTCCAGGGAGCCATATTTAAAAAGGAGGAAAAAAGGAGTTGTAGAAAACGAACGAATGCATTCGTTGACTGTGACTCATGGTATTCACAGTATTCCACACAATATTATTTGTATTGCATTTCCTAAACTTTGCTTCAGGGGCAAACTTGGATGTGAGCATGCAGTGTTCAGTTTATTTTGTTCTTATTATTTTTGTTGTTGATGTTTTTCTATTTATATTATTGCCATATGTATTGTGTTTATGGTTCTGCTTACCTCACTTGGCCACAGTTCATATAAGTCTCCTCCCCACTATGATTTTTTTTTATATTTTATTCATATGTTTCTAATGATGCAGAAATAGTCCATTACATGCACATGCCGTGATTTCTTTAGCCATTCCACAATTGATAGGCACCTATGCTAGATTCAGTGTTGACTTCCTACATGTGCCTGAGGGAGAGAGAGAGAGAGAGAGAGAGAGAGAGAGAGAGAGAGAGAGAGAGGCATTCCCATAAAACCTCTTGGCTTAGCACAAAGCTGAACTACATTGCAGCGCTACCCTGACATATCATCCACCAGTCAAGGGGGAAAGGACTATTTAATCTCATCTGCTCCTCAGAGACTTTAAGGAGAAAGGAAAATACAACCACCCTCATCCCACCATTACTAGTCCCAGACTTGGTGGATATATATCAAGTATCATCTTATCACACATGACACCATGTACTCTCCATGACTTAAATGTTTCTTCCCGAGAAGAATGATAGCATGTTTGAGAGGGGTGGGACCCAAACATGCTCTCTGACAGATTTTCCCAGGGTCATTCCTACAATCAGGAGAGCACTAGGATCTCCTGAAGACCAAGTTATGTTGAAAAAGGGATTTTAAAGGTTGGTACAATAATTTTATGTCCTTTTCATCTGAATTGCTTACATGTAGTTGAATACATTATACAATATATTCCCTAACAATTTTCATATTTCAAAAATTATGATGGCCAACTTTAAGTCTGTCATTTCTTAATTTGTCCTATATTTATTTTTGTCCACTGAGAAAAACTGAACTATGTTCCGTTTGCCCAGAACTAGGTCTTTGTCAAACTAGGAAATGGAAGTTTGATCTTAGTTTCCCAACTCTTCAATTTCTTGGTCTTTTTGTAATGACTCTACCCTTTGATACCACATCCAAGAGAGTTCCTCTTACTTCCACCTCTAAGTGTACAGTATCTTTTCTCTCTGCTTATATAACAACCCTAAGTCACTCCCTCATCTCCTCTTGCCTATACTCATTCAATCAGTCTCCTGGCTTCTAGTTTCCTGCTTCTTTAATTAATCCTTCTCACATATATGTAGGTATAATGTGTACATATGTGTGTGTTCATATATACATGTATGCGCACATAAACACACATGCGTGTACACATGCATATATGCACATACATATACTCTCATACATGTATATGTGTAATGTGTGTATAGTAATTTAATAAATATTATTGTAATTTAATAAATTTATATAGGAATTTAATAACTATGTATTGACTAGATTAAAAGGGAGTCATTTTCAGGGCTCCGAAAAAAATCAGAGCATGTAGGCTACCAGCTGCTTCATCTGCCTGTAGCCTTAGCTCTTCATCGTTTTGCAGAATTGATCTTAAGAAGTCAGGAAACTATGTAGACTCCGGGAAAATCACTCAATCTTTCTGAACCTCAGTTTTATACTTTGTAAGGTTGTTGTGAAGAAAGCACTTTATTGACTATAAAATTCCTTGTAAATGCAAATTACTTAATATCAGAAGGGCATGGCAGAGGCAAAAAGAGAAGCATAAAGCAAGGAAAGGACAACGAGAGATGGGAAAGTTCTCTATTCTTCCTGGTTTTGTTAAAATGCATTTTAAAGCCATGGTTCACAGGGGATAAATACATTTTGGGTTTCATGAATGAGGCCTTTCACAGATTTTTTTTCAAAAGATCTACAAAATAGATCAAAATGTTGGATTAAGATAGGACTGTGAAGGTTCACGATTATATTCTTTCTATTGCCTTGAAAGCACACCCAGAGGCCCTGTATGGATAGAGAGGAAATATGCAAAATATAGAGTAAAGAAAGAGAATCCTTAATAAATTCTTGGGAGACAGTCTGTCAGAGAGCACTTGGGTTAGATCAGGCAAAAAAATGACAGCATGGAGAAAACTCCGATAAGGTAAGAAAACCCTCTAGCAGCCTATCGACTTCCTATTGGTCTCTGTTACCTGAAAATCTGAAGGTTGGTAGCTATAACCCATGTAGAATCAACTGATGTGTTTGCCTGAGTTAAGTGTTTGGCAAGCATAAGGAGGCTGTATTTTCCTTCTGTTCTGAACTAGATCTATAATTTCATTGGGATCCAGAACTCCCATTAAGTAAACTCCCTGTAACAAAGCTCATTGGCTCTTGCTCATGATGTCTTAGAGCGTGGTCTGGGATTGACTTGAGAGGCTGTGACTTGCCCATGATCACACAACTAGGATTCATTGGAGTACAGCATGAAAGCTGGTCTTCCTGACTAAAACTATGTCTATTGACTACACCAACCTGTTTCTCATTTTATTTCTTAACCTACCAAAAATGCCCCCCATGAGAAGAGAATTCAGTGACACACATAACCCAGACTGGTCCAATCTGGAAAGTTTACAATCTCTGAACTATATAGCCTACTAGTTACCAATGGCAGCTATTTGAAGTTAAGAAATGTGCTGCAGCTGTCCCTAAGGTCTTTCTTGCTTACTTATAACATTACGTTATTCATTTCACGTGCTATTGCTCTGTCAAATATAAGAAATCTGAATCATTTGCACTACTAAATGAGCAGGAATTGCTCTCTTATTAAACACTGAAGAGGTTACAAAAAGCAATTTGCTAGCCATCAAAATCCCCCAGTTTCCTTTTACTCATCTTTCAGCCCTGAATCAAGGGACTGAAAAAGCCAAATGCCCTCAGGCTCAAGATGTCCTGTGTAAACACCTTATTAATTTTTGTGTGTGGTTATATTTCCTTATCTAAGTCCTGCTCATTTTTTGTACCTGGATAGAACACAGTAGACTCCATTTCCTTATCACCCTCTATCCCAGGCAAATAACATTATCTGCCTTAGTTAAGAGCAACAAATAGATTATGTCTTTTCCAGTTGAGGCTCCCTATCTCCCCAGAAGGGAAGAGGAGGTGTGGCCATACTGGCAATTCTGTACCTTTTAAATGCTTGCAAAGTTCTCAGAATGTTCTGTCCTCTAGCAGCTGGAGTACTACCTTGGACACTGTCCTGAAAAATAAACTCATGTACTTCAGTCACTCTTTGGACAATGCTGCCATTTTGCAAAAGAGACAAAGTAATTTTCTGGTTTTGTTTTCCTGCAAATTAAGAACCTTAAACATGAAATGACTTTTTAAATTATCTGACTTAGTTATATTAGTGCATGCTACAAGAGTGCTCCCCCTGGGGCAGCTGAATACCATCCTATATTCTTTGAACTTCCCATTGTGGTGCTTTCCTGATTTCTCAGAAATAAAACATATTGAGATTATTGAACAACATTTAAAGATAAAACCTAAATGGGAAAGAGGAAATCATGTATTGAAAGAAACAGTGGGAGAGGAAAATGAAAAAGAGAATAAATAGAGCTACTACAAATGAGAAATATGTCCTATAGATGTCATTAAAAAGGAAAAAAGAAATAGCTTTCCCAGCTGTTTTTCCCTCTGCAACTTTCATGAGTCTTCCTGTGTTTCCCTGAATTCCATATACATATGTGTATCCTTATAGCACATTGTGTGTATATATGTAGGTTTTTTCAAATAAAGATAAGAAAATCTTGCTTCTACATGTGAAAAAATGTGTTCAGTGGACTTGTTGAAATGACACCTAATCACACTGCTACACTTACAGTTCTGTTCAGCCCACCACTTCTACTCTATTTATTCTATTAATATATATTAAAGACTCAGAAATCAGAGGACCTGGGTTCAAGTTCCAGTTTTATTACACACTATAGGTGTTACTGTAGACAAATCACTTAAGTTCTCTGGGCCTCAATTCCTCCTCTTTAAAAATGATGGGTTGAGAATAGATTGCCTCTAGGCTTCCTTCCAACTCACAATCTCTGATCCTGGAAATGCTATGAATGTAGCTTGTGTGGTTGGACTAAAAGGAAAGTTCTTTCTGTATTTCATCTTGATATTTGTACATTGTTTCTGATGCAGGCTTTGACCAGGGTAGGCTGGGATGGAACTTTATCTATACAATGGGTTTTATTGGTGGTTATTTCATTAACTATGTCACTGTCCCTTTGAGTCAGTGACTAGAAATAACGTCTAGATTTTTGTACCTTAGAAAACTTTGATCACATGGTAAAAAAGATGTTTAGATTTTTTCCTCTATGATTACAGTGAAAATATTAAATTATTTTCATTTAACTTTTCCAGTTAAATTACCCCACAATTTGAAATCAACTCCATGCTTTAGTGTGCTGTGCCACACACATAAGAGAAGACAGAATTGTATCATACTGAGATATTGTCTTCTTTATGTAGTACAGTACAAATATTCACAGGTCTAATAAGTGTTATTATGAGAAAAAAGTTCACAAAATAAAAGAAAAACAACCCTTTACAATTCAATGGCTTTCTTTTTAATTAGTGTTTCATTTGCCTACTTATTTATAAAAACATATGAATGTCATTCATAATTTTGATATGGACAAAAAAAGTGTTAATGGGTAATATGTCATTTCTTGCAATCATAATTAGCACTCCTAATTTTCATTTAGAATAAACCTTGTTAAGTAAAACATATAAACACATTAATATATTTAGCCAAGCTTTCTTTAAAATTAGACATGATACTATCAGAGCCTACTGTAACAACTTCCTCTCTAACCTATTGAACACCAACACTTATTATGTTATTCATGTGCACTACTATTAGGGAGAAGAAGAAATTAGTTAAAACCCATTTAAGTTTTAAGAATGTCTTTTTTTTTTACATTACAATCATTTCCCAATATGTCCCTCTCCCATTAAACTCTCTCTCACTGCAATGAAAAACAGGGAGCAAAATCTACAGACATGAATATTTCAACTAAACATTCTTGCAACATTCTTTACTCACAGTTCACATTTCTATATCCAGGGAAGAAAAATATGTTTCATCTTCAGTCTCTGCCATCGAAATTGGCTATGGAAAATAATGTGAATTCAACTGCCTTTTAGTTTATCCTCATTTTCATTAACAAGACTATAGTCAAGATGGTTCTGCTGTTTTTCCCTCTGCAACTTTCATGAGTCTTCCTGTGTTTCCCTGAATTCCATATACATATGTGTATCCTTATAGCACAATACTATTACAACATATTCACATAGCAAAATGTGTTTAGTCATTCCCACCACAAATATAAGAATGTTTTGCTACAAATGGGACTGTTTTTTTCTATCTTTGCCTCCTTAAAATATATTCCCAATAGTAAAAATCACTGAATGAAAGAGTTTGAGTACTTCAGTGATTTTTCTCCCATAATTTTTAATTGTTTTCTTGAAGTTAGACCAATTCATAACTCAAGGGTTTATTAATGTGCCTCTCATTCCATCGGCACTTCAGAACTCATTTTTTTAATACTCTTGTCAATTTGTACAAATGAATGGAAAGATAGAATTTAATTTGTCTTATAATTTTAACTTAATTTGTCTCACAATGATCTTTTGGGGACATTTTACTATGGTTGTTGATAATTTGCATTCATTGTTTTGAATATTTTCATGTATTTTGATTACTTATTTGTGTATTGTTCCTGTCCTAATATTTTTGTATTAATTCCCTATCTTGTAATCAGCCTTTTATCAGATACTTGAGACAAATATTTTTCCCCTTAGTTTCTCTTCTTATTCTAACATCATTATTTTAGTTCATGCAAACTCTTTCATTTTATGTAATATGTATGGTTCATTTTAACTCTCATGATCTCTTTCTTTGGTTAATAACTCTTCCCTTAGCCATTTTCCTCTATTTTGTTTAATGATGTGACCTTTTACATTTAAGTTCTGCAGTTATGTGGTGTTGATTGTGATGTGTGATATAAGATGTTCATTTAAACTTGTTTTTGTCAAACCACTTTTCAGTTTTCCTAGTAGTTCTTATTGACTGGGAAATCCCTCCCTACTAGATTGTATTATTGTATTTATTGAACATGAGGCTAGGGATTGCTTCTTACCTTTCTTATCCAATAAGGTCCATTTAGATATGCACATCCACACACACATATGTGTGTATATATATGTATATATGTATACATATACATATATATTCACACAGTATATATGTACTTACAAAACTTTATAATATTATAAAAAATCTTTTGATTGATTTATAATACAGTTTGAGTTATGGTAATACTTTTCTCCATCAAGCCAACTTTTTCTCATTATTTTCCCTGACTAGTTGGACTTTTTATGTGCATAAGTGTTCAATTGCGGTATCCATGTTTATATGTTTTGTTCCCTATTTTTCTTTGCAAGGAGAGAAAGTTCAATGGTGGTATGAGAAGACATTAGGGAATAGTAGTAATATAAAAAATATAAGGCACTAAACTTTTTTGACTATAATTATTATATCTGGTTCTAAAAAGTCACCCCTTCATGATTCAAGTGGTTTAGTACTAAATCTATTGATTAATTCATCTAACAGTTGCTTTTTATCATGTTGGTATATTCAATTATAAACATATGAACATTTTTTTCAATTTAAATTTTCCTTAATCTTGGTTTTATATCTCTATCACCTGGCACTGTGCATGGCACACAGTAGGCACTTTGTAATGCTTTTAAAATTGAGTTATTTATGTAAAGTGTTTGTACTAATTGTGTCCTAGAAGATTAACACAAATATTTTTATGTATATTGAAGTTATTTTGAATTAAATTTCTTTTAAAATTTCCTCCTGGTTTTTGTTAGTACATATAGAAATGCTAATAATTCTTGTGGATTTCTTTTTTCTCTGTTGCTATTTTCATAAATTTCACTCTGGTAGGGGGAAACAAAGCCTCATATAAACGCATAGGAAATTCACATAAAGTAATTTCAGGGTACATGGTATGGATCTAGTATCAAAAGAAGTTTGCTAAACATAGAACAAGGGTTCCAGAGAGCACAAAGGGAAGAGAAGGGTGGAGACAACAGAGGCACAGGCATGACATGAAAGAAAGCAGAGACTGGTGGTCAGGGCTATGCAAGGGACTTAAATGATGCCATCAGGCAAAAGATTTCCACTCCTTTCAAGGTAGCAAAGGCAATATCGATTTATTTATCAATCCACAAGAAAGGGATAAGGAGGCTGGTATGTATATGGACACACCCATAATCACTTCACTGTACATTCTAATACCAAAAAGTTACTTAAGAAAGTCATTGCATATATTTTTTTAAAAAACTGCTGGACCCAAACCAGAAAAGACAATGGAGTTTAAGACCCTTTATTTGTGTCGTGCATTCAAAAAGAAATACTACAAGTATTTTGTATTTTGCACAATTTTGTACTTCTTAAATGCTTGATATATTATTTACTCAATTAAATTGGACCACATAAGTCTCCTCAAACCAGTCCCAGCTTCCCCAGGATCCTCAAAAAAACAAAAATCCAATGGGTACTTTGACGCCTGTTTCCTTACTACGGGTTCCGTGACAACTCAATGCAATCTTTGCCATTTTCCAACTTGCCTAAAATAAAATTGTGCTTTCCAGGCCCTTAAATGTCTTTTTGCAAACCCTCAGGTAATAGAGTTCATGTATCTTTTATGATACCCTAGAAAGGAAACTCTGTATGGAAAAGGTCAGCTTTCTCTGGGATTGAATCTTGTTATTAAATAAAAATATTTACCTACAGCCATAACCTGAAAGCCAGCCTACTATGAGTCATTATCATAGTTTGAACTGTGAGTCACTGGAACATGGTGACAGGGAGAGTTATGTTCTAAAGAAAGCGTGAATGCAATTTGAGGTGTGTGGGGGTGGGGGTGTGGGGGTGTGTGGAGAAGAGAAGGTACGGAAGGTAATCAAAGCAAAGTTATGTTTTCACAGGTAGTCCCATCCCCTGATGTCTGCCTGTCCTTTTTGGCGGGGCTGCCTCCTCCCTTGCCATGTAAGAACCACTTTGCATGAGAAGGATGTGTGTGAGTGCCTCCTTTCAGGATTTTGGCTGCCTCTCAAGGTTGTCCTGGTACTTTAAGACTAGAAGATGGCTTTATTAAGACAAGAGCTTAGGTTTGGGCCTCTACGTACATTTTATATAAGGGTAAGCTCTGGTTTCCTATTAGAATTTACCATACCCCATTTAATTCAGGGATTCTTTCAAATTCTTGTAATGGATAATTATTCCTTCAACTCAGTAATTAATTTTCTCTCAATGACTGCTGACATTCAGTCCTTAAATAAGCATGTAGTAAGCATTTACCATAGAACAGGCACTGTGCTAAGACCTGGGGATACAAAGAAAATAAAAGCAAATACAGAATAAAAGAAAAACAAGACAAGGAAATGAAAAGAAAAACTAAAACAAAGAAACATAGTCGTTATCTAAAGGAGCTTACAATCTAAGAAGGATGACAATATATAAATGACTAAGTATTTGCATGAAAAAATATCTCAGAAGGAAAAATATTAACTGCTGGAGGACTGGGAAAGGCTTCCTGTAGAAGGTGGGATTTGAACTAAGGTCTGAAGGAAATCACAGAAACTAAGTAGAGGTGAGAGATGACTTACTGATATACAAATTGGAACTGAATCTTTATGACTAATCTAAACAAGTACCGCAGTATGATTATGTGAACTTTAGCAAGTTGTTTTATCTCTCTGGGTCTCAAGTTTCCACATTCATAAACGCAGGAGGTTGAACTAGATGTACTTGTGGTTCCTTCCAAATTCCTTTGTCCTGGGTATGGCTGGGATTCCGTCCTCCCAAGTCCAATTAAGGTGCTTCACTGTGACATCAAGGTGGCTCTGGGTTCTCAAAGGCTATGTCAGTGAGACATGATATTTGGCAGATGCTACCATGTGAAAAGGCTCTGTCCAGTGACAGCCTATATCCCAATCATCTGAAGGTTAGGCTGGCAACTTCTGAGAGACTCTCATATATGTATATGTATATACATATATGTATATATACACATATATGTGTATATATACATATATGTATATACATAGTCTACAAAGTGATTTTTTTTTAGCCATGTTAACTCAAGAAAATTGTCTATATAAGAAATAGAAAGACTCTACCTTTGGGAGAGATATTCAATTCAGTCAGGCGGCACAATGGATAGAGCACTGGGCCTGGGTTTAAATCCAGTCTCAGACACTTATTAGCAAAACACTTAACCTCTGCCTCAGTTTTCTCAATTATAAAATGGGAATAATAACATCTACCTCAGGGTTATTCTGAAGATAAAATAAGAAATGATTTATAAAAACTGCTGAATCTAGTGCCTTCCATAGGGTAGACATTTAATGAACTTGTGCTCCCTTCCCTCCCACTTGATACAATTATCCATGGATCTCTTTCTCAAAGAGTTCAGGACCAGCATATAGTCTTCCTCTCTTTTCCAACTTTTGGCTTTTTACTTGGGGATTTTGAGATTCAAATTTCTGTCCCTTCAAAGACTGTGGTTTCCAAGTTCATCAATCTCTTCATTTCCCATGGCTCACGTGTTTCAGTCCACATCAGTTACCCACAGAAACAGATCTTTTTTTTACATCTTCTCATCACTCATAGTCATACTGCTTTCAAGAACTTGAACTGTTGTCATAATCTTCTATCCTCCAAACTCTTCCTCTATTTCATTCCTCCTAAACCTATTCTGTATCTTCATTAGAAACTCATTTCTCCATTCCTCCCTGTTCTAGGCACTATTTTTCTGACCTCCCTTTCCCCGCTTCAGTCTTGAATCAGTAGTTAGTCAGTTTGATGACACATTGTCCTTCACCCTTGAATCCTTTGCTCCTGGGTTCTCTTGACTCTTGTGCATTGCCAAGATAGGTAACCAAATATGTGGTTACCTATATCATCAGCTCTTGCTGTTTTATGTTGTTAGAGGAAGTCATGCCACAATATCAACTGGGTATGCTACAAATTCATGTTATTTAATCTAAACAAGGCCATTGCCATCCTACTCTAGTCCTTTTATTGTACCCTGATAGAATCTATTACAGCTCCACAGTAGTTATTTCAAACCTTCCCTTTCCTTCCCTTCCTTCTTCTCTCTTCTAGTCTATTTCTTTCTCTACCCCATTTTGCCTCTAAGGCCATATTTCCTATTTTACTTAGGAACTATACGTCATCTGTTATGAGTTTAACCTTTTATCCTTAAAACCCTCCTACATCATTCTCTCCTCTTTTGTTTTAGTCCTTGAGGACAGTATTGTCCTTCTTGCTGAGGTCAACTTCTCAACATATGCCACTGATCCCATCCCTCCAATCTCCTCTGGGTCTTTGCCACATTTCTCTCTCTCTTGTGTTACAGTTCTCTCCCTCCCTCCCTCCCTCCCTCTCTCTCTCTCTCTCTCCCTCTCCCTCTCTCTCTCTCTCTCTCTCTCTCTCTCTCTCTCTTTCTCCCTCTCTCTCTCATATTCTGTTTCTTTCTGTGTCTTTGTGTCTCTGTCTCTCTCTGTCTGTCTCTCTGTCTCTGTGTCTTAAAATCAGTGTCCTTGCCACCAGGTTCCCTTTGTAAGTGGTAAATTGTCATCTGCCACAGTACCCAGGGCAATGGAAGTTTAGGCCAGAGGAGGAGATGATAGTCCATTTCCTGTGCTCTCCACATTTCCCACCCCATTTCTAAAAAAGTTCATGATAACCTTTCCTTCTCTCTAGAGTTCCTGGGAAGCATCTCCACAACATCTTTCAAATCTGTTGCCCTCTGTGTACAAAGACACTACCTGAGGACACTCCGGGCTAACAACATCAATTCTTGATGCTGGACATCTCCATCTAGATATCTCATCAGGAACTCAAACTCAACATATCAAAAGGGAACTCTTCCCTACAACTCATCTCTCTTTTAAATTTTTCTGTCTCTATCGTGTGTACCACCATCTTTCTAGTGAGACATATTTGTACTGGAGAAAGTATTCTAGACTTCAAATTAGGAGAGATCTGGGTTCGATTCCTATCTCTAAGAGTTGTTATCTATATGATCATAGGAAAATTAATTTCCTTCAGCCTCAATTTCCTTCTCTGTAAAAGGGAATAATAACCTCTGTAGTAGTTATCTCTCTAGATTGTTTTAAAGATAAAATGACAACTCTATGCAAAGCTTAGAGTGCTACAGGAAAGTCAGTTATGATATAAATGTTTTTGGCTCTTCCATTTCCCTCACTCCAAATGTACAGAGGAGGTGGGTGGCTAGAGTATAGTGACATTTGTAATGTGCTAATAATGTCTTAATTGGAAGATCCTGAAACATGAGTCATACACAGAACTTTAGATTAAAGGGATGACTTTCCTCAGCTCATTTTCTTCACGTGGTAAAATGGAGAAAATCATATTTGTTCTACCTACCACACTTGTTTGCTATGAGTAAAGTGGTTAGAAAATCATGAAGCATTCTATAAATGTGAACTATTATTGTGATGGGCAAGGTATTAATTGTCATTATTCAAGACTCTTGTCAACAATGAATTCAACAGCTTTAACTAATTTAAATTCACAGATTTAAGCAGCTGATTTGGAGTTTTCATCCCAAGTGAGGACCAAAGTCCTATTGCCCTATTGTAGAGAGCACATGTAAGAGGCACAAGATTATTTTCATGAAAGTCTTTTCACATTTTAGATTGACAGTCAGCAACTCTAAGGATTTCACCTTGGGGGGATTTTAGAAACACTTTCTGCTAAAGCTAATTCAAGAAGCACATAGCTATTGCAGAGAAGGTAATGAAAACCTATATGTGAAGAGAAAGATAAATAGATATACGAGAAAACCCATCCATCTGTAAAGTTAGTGTCCTGCATGGTCTAAATGGGAAGAAATACACACTGTAGATCTCAACAAAGAGAGTTGCGTGTTAGTGTTTTAGAAACACTTCTTACTAGCTCACAATGTGTTTGCTCAGAATTTATCAGTTTTACAAGCTTTAAAGTGCAATTGTTTCCCTAAGCTTTGTTTTATTGACTGTTTTGTACATTGTAGCTTCTATTCGTGACAAACCCTATGGGCCATTCCATAATTTCGTTGACTGATGAGTGTCACCAATCCTGTTTTCCATTCTGCCAGCATTGGGTGGCTGCTCCTGGTAATTCAGAGCTAATGCAATAATGTTCAGAATGAAAAAGGCCTGTAGTGGACTTGAGGGGCTCATTGTCTGCTATCAGAAAAGATCCGCTACCCTTGGCAGGTTTTTGCTTTATGGACTGGAGGAAGACTTGGCTGAGGTGTCCAAATGCCATCCCTTTGTAAGCAAGCACACAGTCACTTAGGATTTAGCAAGCACACACTAAGAAAAGGCACCCTTCCAGCCCAATTACCACTGTGGTAAGCTCACTAACCCCTATGGCATCTATTTTTTTGTTGTTCAGGAGAAGGTATGGGGAGATTAGGGAGGAGATGCTTCTTACATGGGGCTTTCCTAATTCTCATCATGCACTGTTTTAAAATGAGATAGCCTGGAGAAGAAAAAATTCAGGGTGGGATATGAAGTCTAAGTTCTAATATATGAAGGATGATGATATCAATAAAAAAAACCATGACTGGCATTTAGATAGCACTCTCTACTCCGCTAATCATTTTACAAATATTGTGTCTTTATTTCAAACCATAATTGCCAGGTAGGGGAAATGAAGGTAGGAAGCTGGCAAGCATTAATTAAGTACCTACTTATATGCCAGATGCTGTGCTAAACACTTTACAAATTTGATCCCATAACAAACCTGGGAAGTAGGGGCTATTATATGATCTCCATTATAATGGAGGAAACGAAGGCATCAGTAATTAAGTGCCTTGCCCAGGGTTACTTTGCTAGTGTCTGAGACTGGATTTGAACTCAGGTCTTCCTTCCTAACTTCAAGTCTAGCATTGTAAACGGAAGAAGCATTAAATTTACTCAATTTGTCCCCAAAGGAAAGAACCAGGAGCAATAGAGGGAGGTTGCAAAGAAGTAAATTTAGGCTTAATGTCAGGGAAAACTTCCTAATAATTGGAGTTCTGTAGAAATGGGATAGGTCAGCGGTGGGAAATGGCCCTCTAGGTCCTCAAGTGCAGTCCTTTGACTGAATCCAAACTTCACGGAACAAATCTTTTTATTAAATAATAATACCTTATTGAATATTAAATAACAATAAAAAGATTTGTTCCGTGAAGTTTAAAAAGATTTGTTCTGTGAAGTTTGGATTCAGTCAAAGGGCCGCACTTGAGGACCTAGAGGGCCACACGTGGCCTCAAGGCTGCAGGTTCCAATCCCTGGGATAGGTTGTTATAGGAGATCATAGCAGTGAGAGGGGAGATTAACTGTTCATATTTATACAGATTTGCAAAGCACTTTATATATATATATATCATCTCATTTGATTTTCACAATAGCCCTTATATATATATCATCTCATTTGATTTTCACAATAGCCCTTATATATATATATATATCATCTCATTTGATTTTCACAATAGCCCTTATATATATATCATCTCATTTGATTTTCACAATAGCCCTTATATATATATCATCTCATTTGATTTTCACAATAGCCCTTTGGGGAAGGAGCTATTATACTCATTTCATAAATGAGAAGTCATTTGATTTTCACAATTTGATTTTCACTATAACCCTTTGAGGAAAGAATTATTATTCCCATTTAGCTACTAAAACTAACTAAATAACTTGCTGGATAGTAAACACAAGAAAGAATTCAAACCTAGGTTTTCCTAATTCCAAGGCCAGCATTCTATGCCTTATATGAAACCTTCAAAAAGAGCCTGGATGCACTCTGATAAGGGAAATTGTATTAAAGATTCTTTTGTAGATGTGGATTGAACTAAATGGGAACCAAATTCTCTTCCAGATTCAAAATTTTGTCGTTTTCTATTAAATGACTGTTGTGTACCGAGCTCTTTGATGTGATCAAGCAAGGGAAAAATTGCTAAGATAGGGTTTTAAGAGTGATTCTCTTCTCCTTTCACATGAGACCAGAACAAAATAAGTATTGCATAAAATCTCCTTGTCCTGGCCTATGCAATCCCTGAGAAACAAAATTGAGCTCCTTAGCTCTTAGCTGGGCTGGCCTTATGCGTGGAGCAGATAAGACAGCTGATCCTTCTCATATGTATATCCTACACCCACCTGCTGTAATAGAGATTTATTTCTCCTAGATTCTGAGGTCATCTCCCAAAGTTTTCTTTTTTAGGCTATGTAAGAATAGGGTAAAGCCTAAACTGTCACTCAGATTAAGACCTGAATTTTTCATGCTTGTTTTCCTCTGAGAAGGAATAAAGAAATGAAGAAGGATACTGGGGGGCGGTGGGCAGTGTATGGGGTCCAGCCTAACTCAGAACAACCTAAGAGTTCAGGATTAGGATTATGACAAAATGAGATGTCCATGGACTATCTATTGTTGAACAGCACTAATGTAGATCATCTAGTTTGCTTGTAGCATTATGGAACAGATATTCAGCAATTCAGATATCACAGCCATTCAGTTGGAATGTAACTCCATTGGACTCTACTGTTAACATAGGGGCAACTACTCAGCAGAAAGGGGTATTGATTGGAACAACAGTAGATATTCCCGTAAGTCTGAGTAACACTAATTATTAGTGGGAAAGGCTGTTATGCTCTAAGCAACCAAGATGTTTTATCCATTAGACCTTAATTACTTGGACCAATGGCTTCTTTGGTTTTGGTTAAAAAAATAAAAAACTAAGCTAGCCTAGTTGGAGTAGATGTCGCTTCTAACACAAGGAGTAATGATATTTCATTTTCACACAATGCTTTAAGACCTTCAGAATGGTTCTCTCACAACAGTAGTAATTGCTAACACTTCTATAACATTTTAAAGTTTATAAAGCATCTCGTAAACATTATCACATTTTATCTTCACAAACCTCTCGAAGGTAAGTGTATTGTCCCTGAGGAAATGCAGGCAGACAGAGTTTAAGTGACTTGCCCAGAGTCAGGAAGCTAGTAAGTCTCTGAGCCCATATTTGGGCTCAGGTATCCTTGATTCCACATCTAGTACCTTAGCAACTGTACCACACAGTTGCCTCTTTAATGATCCCATGAGACAGTTCTATTGTCCCCGTTTCACAGATATGGAAACAGACTTAAGTAAGTAATTTTGGACAGATAAGTAGTAAGTAAGTAACAGAGCCAGGAGTTGAATACAAGTCTCTTTCCTTATTTTAGGTACATCACTCTTTCCATTACACCAGAAGATTTTTGTCTAAAACTGGGATACATACTTTAGTGGTAGAAAACAGCCATAGATGGGGCACTGTAAAAGGGGGTCAATGCAGGAGTAGCCTGGATCCAGAGGCAATCGATACTTTTTCAGTGTAATCATTCATAACTCAGAACTCAACAAATGTTTCAAATCAAGACTGGACATTGTTTTATGGATTATCTAGACTTAGGAAAGTAACAGAGAAAATAAGAATAATGCAGATGAAACTGAAAAGTGTATCATACACACATGAAGAAAGAAAAGATCTGGTTGTTAAACATTTAATAGCACATCCCTGGGTCAATACCAAGAGGTAGGAGAGCTATACTGAAGAGAGATTGTCTAAGGACAAATCCCTACACAACTTCTTCATTGAGAAGGTAGAAACAGATTGAAGACCCAGTAAAGATAACTGAGAATCAGCAGTTAAAGAGGTAAGAGAATGGAAGCAAGGGGTCAATTTTGTCAAAAGCTTTAAATAGGGAAGTGAGAACTAAGGCCATTGGATCTGCTGATACATGGAAATGCTGACATACTTTGAAAAATGGAGAAAAGACATTGGGGGTCAATTTTCTAAGGCAAAATGCCTTCCACACTCAGAGAAAGAAATATGGAAGTCATTCGCAGAATGTAGCAGATCATGTTTGTGTGTCAGTGGGTTTTAGTGTATTATGTTTTGATTTGTTATATGATTTCTTCCACTTATCTCAGTGTGACTACATAACATCACTATAGTGAAAATATGCTCAATAGGAAAGTATATGTCGAACCTATACAAAATTGTATGCTGTCATGGGGAGGGAGGGGGGTAGGGGGGGTAGGTGTGGGGGTATAAAATCTTAATTTTAAGGAA
>JAQQSK010005170.1:19409-34234 GCA_028658325.1 Potorous gilbertii
CTCTTTCACCAGAGTTATTGCCAGGTATGAGGAAAGTGGACAATGGGAATCTGACTATAGTTTCTGGAGGACCAATTCCATATTTTAAGGCTCAGTCCTCTGACCAATCAAATTTTAAGGATAGTATTCTTACTCTTTAAGCAAAATCAAAGTGGCCTGTGTAAAATGTACATGATTCAGGGCACAGAAATGACACAAAGTGAAGAAAACAGAGGCAAAACAAACAAACAAAAAACCAATGCACACAATGACACTATAGAAATAAAACTAAAACTGAAATCATATCTAATGAATAATATTTATACTATACTTTCTGTTAATAGCTGAAAATATGTTTTGCATATGTGTTTTGGGGAAATATACTTGGGAGAAGGGACTGCATGGATATTTATTAGGAAAGTGTTGTCAAAAATCATTTGAAAAAAAGAAATATATCAGGAAATATCTTTACAAAAACACTATTTTCAGTTGCACCTCAGGTAGAGTAAAACTGATGCTTCAAGCAAGCAAGAATGCTTTCTCCACCAAGATTTGTTCTGATTTCCTTCCTTCCTTGGACTTTTGGAATTTAAAACTAAAGTTTTAAAGTTGGACTTTAAAGTAAAGTTTTTGGACTTTTGGGTCAATTAATTCATACTCTTAATTTTATCTTATTTAACTTAATTTTCAATTTATAATTTATTTTTAGCATTCTTTTTTTTTTAATTTTTTGTTCCAAATTCCCTCCTTCCCTCCCTTTTGCCCTTCCCCCATTTATTGAGAGGGCAAGCAATGTTATATCAATTATATATGTGAAATCATGCTGTTTTGATTTCTAAGAGGAAAGTAAGGTCACAGAATTCAGAACCCTTACTTTGAAGAAACTTAAACCACTTGACTCAGTGTATTTGTTGATTCTACATGCTTTCCATGTGGTGAGTATCACATAAATTTTGACAAATTTTTATATTTTCCACTTAATCTTTTTCTTCCTTTTGCTAAGCAACAGGAAAAGAAGCTAGTAAGAGTCATTTGTTTCTATCTGATGTACACATATAAGTACAATTCACACAACCCATCTAACCAAAGAAATACCATTTAGCCTCACCCACAATGCCTTGCAATTTAATGAACAGTCATATTCGATAACCTTTTACCAAATGCATGACAGTGGTTATTCTCCCAGACTCTGGGCCCTAAAGAGAGATCTGTCATTGCTTAAATAAATTTTATAGATGCAATAGATAAGAGCAATAAAGGAAAAAGAGCTTTTATAAAACAAAGTTGACAGAGCAGAAAGCTATTTCTCCATAATGTGCATGTCTCCATGTACCAGACCGCTTGTGTGTACCAAAGGGAAATAGACAATGAAAGTTAGGAAGCATGAAATAATAGACTTTGATGTTCAGGAAATGTAAATTTTATCAGAAGAATGTAAAGCTTAAAATCATGGTTTTCAATGCACACATGTGATCACCAAAAGCTTATTTCAAATATTAAAAATACTTAAATCCATGCTCACCGATGCAAATCTCATAGTGTACATTTATCATTAATAGAAAAAAATACAATTGATTAAAAAAGTCACCTTGTAAACTTTCATGAGACATTTCAGTTAAGATGCTATTAAAAATAAATTAATTTTCAGCTAGGACAGAAGAAAGCCTCTACTTTTATGCCAAGAACACTGAAGGTCCTGTGATGGTGACTCCTACTCCTGGAGTCTCTCTTCACTCAGAAAAGTGAGGCAGGCCTTAAACTGTTAATTTCCATCATCAACAGAGACATAAGTGGTGCCCCTAATGTGGTTCAGTTCTGCAGGCTGCTGACTTTCTTCTCTAGAACCCCTCACAAAACTGTCTTCAGCTTTTGCTTTTCCCTATTCCCTGTCTCAGAGGGGAGTCCCTGAATGGTGTTGTTTTTATTGCAGGAAAATAAACAAAAAAACATTGATATTACCACTGCTCATGGCTGGGCATATGTTTTCTCTTTGTTTTTCTAATGTTTATTTATTTCTTTTGAGTTTTCAACATTTATTTCCACAAAATTTTGAGTTCCAAATTTTCTTCCCATCTCTTCCCTGCCTCACTCCAAAACAGCATGTATTCTGATTACCCCTTCCCCCAATCTGCCCTCCCTTCTATCACACCCCTCCCCTCATCCCCATCTTCTCTCTTGTCTTGTAGGGCAAGAGAAATTTCTATACTCCATTACCTGTAATTCTTATTTTCCAGTTGCATGCAAATACAAAAACAACTCTCGACATTCCTTCCTAAAACTTTAAGTTCCAGCTTCTCTCCCATCCTGCCTCCTCATCCATCCCCACTGAGAAGGCAAGCAATTCAATATAGGCCATACATGTGTAGTTTTGCAAATGACTTCCATAATAGTCATGTTGTGCAAGACTAACTATATTTCCCTCCATTCTATCCTGCCCTTGATTTATTCTATTCTCTCTTTTGACCTTGTCCCTCCGCAAAAGTGTTTACTTTTAATTGCTCCCTCCTCTCATTTGCCCTCTCTTCCATCAACCCCCCCCACACTTTTCCCCTTTTCCCCTACTTTCCTGTAGTGTAAGATAGATTTTCACACCAAATTGAGTGTGTAGGTTATTCCTTCCTTAAGTGAAATGTGATGAGAGTAAGCTTCACTTTTTCCCTCTCACCTCTACCCTTTCACCCTCCATTGAAAAGGCTTTTTCTTGCTTCTTTTATGAGATAATTTGCCCCATTCCATTTCTCTCTTTCTCCTTCCAATATATTCCTCTCTCACCTCTTAATTTTATTTTTTTAGATATCATCCTTTCTTATTCAACTCACCCTGTGCTCTCTGTCTGTATGTGTGTGTGTGTGTGTGTGTGTGTGTGTGTGTGTAATCCCTTCAACTGCTCAAATACTGAGAAAAGTTTCAAAAGTTACAAATATTATCTTTTCATGTAGGAATGTAAACAGTTCAACTTTAGTAAGTCCCTTGTGATTTCTCTTTCCTGTTTACCTTTCATGCTTCTCTTGATTCTTGTGGTCAAATTTTCTTTTCAACTCTAGTCTTTTCATCAAGAATGCTTCAAAGTCCTCTATTTCATTGAATGACCATTTTTTCCCCTGAAGTATTATACTCAATTTTCCTGGGTAGGTGATTCTTGGTTTTAATTCTAGCTCCTTTGATTGCTGGAATACCATATTCCAGGCCCTTCGATCCCTTAATGTAGAAGCTGCTAGATCTTGTGTTATCCTGATTGTATTTCCACAATACTCAAATTGTTTCTTCCTAGCTGCTTGCAATATTTTCTTCTTGACCTGGTAAATCTGGAATTTGGCTACAATGGTCCTAGGATTTTCTCTTTTTGGGTTCTCTCAGGAGGTGATAGGTAGAGTCTTTCAATATTTATTTGGCCCTCTGGGTCTAGAACATCAGGGCAGTTTTCCCTGATAATTTCACAAAAGATGATGTCTAGGCTCTTTATTTGATCATGGTTTTCAGGTAGTGCTATAATTTTGAAATTGCCTTCTTGGATCTATTTTCCAGGTTAGTTGTTTTTTCCAAAGAGATATTTCACATTATCCTCTATTTTTTCATTCTTTTGGTTTTGTTTTGTGATTTCTTGCTTTCTCATAAAGTCATTAGCCTCCATTCTAATTTTTAGAGAATTATTTTCTTCGGTGAGCTTTTGAACCTCCTTTTCCATTTGACTAATTCTGCTTTTTAGAGCATTATTTTCCTCATTGGGTTTTTGAACCTCTTTCATCAATTGAGTTAGCCTATTTTTAAAGGTGTTATTTTATTCAGCACTTTTTTGGGTCCCCATTAGCAAGTTGTTGACTAGCTTTTGATGATTTTTTTTGCATCACTCTCATTTCTCTTCCAATTTTTTCCTCCACATCTCTTACTTGATTTTCAAAATCCTTTTTGAGGTCTTCCATGACCTGAAACCATTGAATATTTATTTTGGAGGTTTTGGATGCAGAAGCCTTGACTTTTATGTCTTCCTCTGATGGTAAGCATTTTCCCAGCCAGTTACTTGACTTTTGAGTCCTTTGTCAAAAGGAGGTATCCTCTGGGGACCTGTAAATTCTCAGTTCCTCCAAAGTGGCACAGTCAAGGTAGAGGAATTTACTCCTCTTCTGGCCTGCATTCTGGTCTAGGAGCTACCAAAGCTTTTCTGCCCAGGATCTGCATGTAAAATGCCCTTTCTGGAGCCTCCACCAGTTCCACCATGCCAGATGACACTCTTCCTCATCCCTGGGCTGACAGTCAGGGCTGAGACTCAGGTTAACAGCCCAATTCCCCCAGGGACTTTAGGCTGAGGGCTTGAAAAATAGATGCTGCTCTTGCCACTGCCATTACCACTGCCTGGGGCTGGGTTTAGGGGAGAACCCTGCTCTATTCTCTCCCAGGTGAAAAAGCTTTCTCACTGACCTTTGAAGCTATCTCTGGCATTTGTGGGTTGAGGGACCTGACAACTGCAGTTGCTGCCAGGGAGTCCACCTCCAAGGCTTGCTTTACTCTTGTTCCTGGCTGTGCTCCATGGGATATGCTCCACTCCAGGCCCTATGCAATAGACCTTTCTTGTTGGCCTTCCAGTCTACCTTGGGCCTGAAATTTCTTTCAGTCTATTGTTTTATGGCTTCTGCTGCTCTAGAATTTGTTTAGAGTCATTTGTTACAGGTATTTCATGGGTTGTGGAAGAAGAGCTAGAGTAGGTGTATCTTTCTAGTCTACTATCTTTGCTCCGCACCTGTCTGGGCATTTGTTAACAAGCTTCATAGTGCCTTCCTCAACATAGAGGGTATCCCTCCTCCAAGGTTTTGCCTGATGTGGTCCAGTTTGCAGCCATGTCTTATCTGACCTGAAGGAGAAGATGGATGCCATCCCACTCTGTGTACACTAGGCACCATGAAGGAGTAGAGGTTACAGACCACCTATTCAGCATTGGGGCTTGTAAGTTTTCCCTACTTCTAGGGATTTGCAAGCTCTGGCTAACACACAAAAGCACTAATGCCCATGAGTCAGGCCATGACCCTGCCATTGAACACTTCCTGTTCTAGATGAGGACCTTCTCTGTGAACTAAGATAGTCAGAGTAAGACCTGGCATTCCTTGTCTTTGGAAACCCAAACCTAAATCTGACCAGTTCCAGATGGAATGATTCCATGACCCAAATTTTATTGATGATAGAGAACATCCTTGGACTCTTCCTGAGGCTCAGTCTGGTTTACCATGGTTAGCCCAATCTTCAACCTGCCTTCCCTCTTTAGAACTATAGAGGCTCCCAGCTCCAGCTCGTACTGGCAGTCTATGAGCAGAGATCCCATCAAAGAGCAGGAAAGGAGGACTCCTGAAACTATACACTGGTCCTCCCCCTGGGAATTACTATCCTAGGATTTTCAGACTTGGGCCTTCAAGTAGACTAATCGAAACTTCTCCTGTGTCAGTGACTGTTTAGCTTTCAGTCATCTCTCTTGGCATCCAGATGTGATTGACTTCTCTTCATTTTCTTGTTTTCTTACCTACAGGCTACACAGGACACTTATCCTCAAGACAATGGACCCTTTGATGACGTTGAGGGGAACATCTTGTCTTTGACCATGATAGACCACTACCACAGGTGAGTTTTCTACTTTCCCGTGTCTTCCTCTGAAAGCTGAGTTGGGGTGGGGTTCTTCTGTCAGTTTGTGTATGTAGTTAAGTGTGCTATCCTATATATCCAGTGCTGAGAGACAGAGCAAAGTAGACATTTATACTTGATGAACTGAATTAAAGAGAAGAGATAGGAGACAGCCCAGGATAAAGACAAAAACAAAAATTAAGCAATCCTTGCTGTTGGAAAGCTGAAGATTTTATTCCCCCCCTTCCCATTCTCTGCCCATGTGAAAAAGACTGGTAAGCAGGGTTGATAGAGATAGACCTGGGGAGGACTTTAGAGGACAGCTAATCTGAGATTCTTATTTTACAAATGAGCAAATGAACACCCCAAACAGTAAATAACTTGCTCAAAGTCATTTAGGTACTGACAGAGAGGTGAAATTTGAAAGTAGGTTCTTTGACTTTAAAGTTACTGATTTTTCCACTGGATCACTTTGATAGGACTAATATCTATCAGTATTTTTGCCAAAATATGGGTCAATTATGTCCTATTTCCTTCCCTCCCTCCATATGGATTAGTTTCCCTAAAAGGAGAATGGTTTCAAGATCTAATTGAACCCTTCTTCCCAAATGCAGCTTCTTTTTCCCCACCCACAACATGGGGCAGGTGCAGATCCCTCCTTCTTGCTTTCTGAAATAAGCCTTACCTTTCTCTTAAAGAGAAGAAAAATGCCCCTAGGACCCGATTAGCCTGATTTCTCTGACAGCTTCTTCTGATTTCTATGACAGATTCTTTCCCGAGAGGGGCAGTTAGGTGATACAGTGGACAGAGCACCAGTTCCGGAGGCAGGAGAACCTGAGTTCAAATCTCACCTCAGACACTTGACACTCACTAACTGTGTGACCTTAGGCAAGTCACATTGCCTCATCCTGGGTTATCTCCACTCATCCTGATGAATATCTGGTCACTGGATTCAGATGGCTCTGGAGGAGAAGTGAGGCTGGTGACCTGCACAGTCCTCCCTCACTCAAAGCAAAGTCAAGTGCAAGTCATATCATTATTTCTCTGCTGACATGGTCTTCTTTGGCAACAAGGGACAAACACACATACTTTCCAAAGAGGCTAAGTACCATTGTATCCTTTTTGCATATTCTTGTTCTGTCAGAGCAAAGAAAATCTTTGGTTAACTGTTCAGGGACTTCCCATTTCCTCAATTCAAAATAGAACCCAAACAAAGTGAGTAGTTATGTCAGGGTGGGACAAAATGAGAGGGCTTTTGGTTGAGTTGAGGGAAATGTCTTGTAAAATAGAGGAACTAAAGAGCAGCTAATAGAACTTGTGGCCATGTAAGTGAAGGGAATTTCTCCTAATGAGAGTAGGTCCTGAAAAGCCTCTTCCAGGAACCAAACCCTCTGATTTTTGATTCAGAAGTTCCTGTGCCTACTGGGATTGGAACTATGAGGAAAGCAGACATCGAGCAGATATTAAGAAACTCTCACAGGTGGTAAGAAAGCCTCCTGGTCATTCCATAAAAAAGATACTTATTTATTTAAAGATGACTTTTTTTTTTAGTCAATTCCCTGATGAGGATGAGCAAGGGAGGGAGTAAAGTTCTCAAAGGAAATGAGTTTCCCTTACCCTCAAGGCCTGTCACACTCTAAGTCCAAACTATCTCAAGGATTTAGATTAGATCTCATCTTCTGGGTAGAGCCCCTCCATGATGCCTTTATACTTTAGCTCTGACTCTCTCCTGACTACATCTGTATAGGTATGAGTTCAAATTGGTAAAATTTGAGTAAGAAGTTGGGAGAAGTATCACTTGGGCAGATACTATAGTCATGGTAAACAGGGACTCTGAGAATGGGATAGGAGCCACAGACACCACCTCCCTGCCTGATTGGCAAAAGGGGATGAAGGACTTTGGGTATGGCTCCTGAAAAATAGGATTGGTAAGAAAGAAACTGATGGTCAGCCCATGTGAGTGCTTGTAAAATTGTACAGAGAAATTAAGCATCAGGACACTATGGACCTGTCAGACATACCCAAAGTTGTAATATTCTCTAAAGACCTTGCCTTATTTGGATTGTTCAGGAGAGGATATAGAGAGTAGACCACGGAAGAAAGGAGTATTATGGGTTCAGTATCTATTTAAAACCCTAAAATATGATATTGCTGAAATGCTGCACTCAGTATGTTAGCAAATTTGGAAAACAAAAGTGGCTGCTATATTGGAAAAAAATCACTTTACATCCCAATCTCAAAGCAGGACAATTCCAAGAAATATGCAAATTATTAAACAATTCTGCTCATTCACACACCCACAAGTTTATGCTTAAGATTCTGCAAGCAATACTTCGGTAATGTGTAAAACGAGACTTACCAGAAGCTCAGACTAGTTTTCAAAGAAGTAGAGGAACTAGAGACCAAATTGCCAACATTCACTGTATTGCAGAGAAAGCAAGGGAGTTCCAGAAAACAGAAACCCTGAACATTTTTTTTAAAAGCTATGGTGACAAGGAAGATTGAGAGAACCTCAGAAAAAGAAAACAGTATGCAAACAGTTACAAGCAAAGCCTCAAAGAAAAATACACACTGGACACAATTCCAATAAGAATTTCCAGAAGGGCTAAATAAAGAGCAATTTTTTTTTTTTAAATCACATAAGAGTGGTACAGGAACAATTGTGAAAATAAGAGCAACAGAGAAAAATTATGAAAAGAAAATTAACACCTTGGTAAACAAATGAAAAATACTGAGGAAAATAATGCCTTAAAAAACTGAATTGGCCAAATGGAAAAAAAAGAACAAAAGTTCACTGAAGATAATAATTCCTTAAAAATTAGCATTAGGAGCTGACTCCATGAGATATCAAAAAGCAATTGAACAAATTCAAAAGAATAAAAAATAGAAGAAAATATGAATTATCTCATTAAAAAACAACTGTATTGGAAAACAGATTGAGAAGAGGTAATTTAAGAAATACAGGACTACCTGAAAACCATAATCAAACTTTTAAAAAGTCTAGACATCATCTTTCAAGTAAAATATAAAACTCCTCCCCTGATATCTTAGAATTATGGAATAAAACAGAAATTGAAAAAATCCACTGATCACCTCCTGAAAGAGATCTCAAAATGAAAACTCCCAGGAATGTGACAATCAAATTTAAGAGCAACCAGATCAAGGAGAAATTACTGAAAGCTGCCATAAAGAAGTCATTCAAATATTATGGAGTCATCATGGGGATCACATAAGATTTTGCAGCTACCATGTCAAAGGAGAAGAGGGCTCAGAAGATGATATTCCAGGGTGCAAAGGAAGTAGGACTACAACCAAGAATAACCTACTGAGCAAAAATGAGGATATTCCTTCAGGTGAAAAAATGGACACTTAAAGAAAAAGAGGTCTGTCAGACATTCCTGATGGAAAGAATAAAGCTGAATAGAAAATTTGACACTGAAACACAAGACCCAAGAGAAGTTAAACATGAAAGAGAAATTCTAAGGAACTTAATTAAGTCAAACAGTATACATTCCAATACAAGAGGATGACACACATAACTCCTAAAAACTTCTTCATTAGGAGCGTGATTAGAAGGACTCTATATAAACAGAAAGTATGTGTGTAATTGATTATGCTGGGATGATACTATAAAAAATGGAGGAGGAAGAACAAGGGATTAAATGCTAATAAAGCTGGTAATCTATGTGAAACAGATGAATGTTTGTGAAAATAAAATTTGTTTATATTAAGAGATAAGAAAATAGAATACGTAAATTACTCTATCTTAGAAAAAGAAATTAAACAAACTATAAATGAGCTACCTAAGAAAAAGTTCCCCGGAACATATGGATTCACATGTGAATTCTACCAAATCCTTAAATAACAATGAATACCAGTACTACAAAAAAAATTGAAAAAATAAGTGAAGAATTCTATCAAATTCTTCCTATGACACAAACATGGTTTTGATACTAAAGCAGAGGGAGCAAAATCAGAGAAAAAGAATTTTAGGTCATTTTCTCTAATGAATATGGAAGTAAAATTTTTAAATAAAACTGATTATAGTAATATTACAAATATTATACACTATGATCAGGTGAGATATATACTAGAAATGCAAGTATGATTCAGTATTAGAAAAACTCAACATAAACGACCATATCAATAATAAAAACATAAAAAATATTAATTATCTCAACACAGAAAAAACTTTTAATAAAATACAATACCCATACCTATTAAATACAGTAGAAACATAGAAATCAATGGAGTCTTTCTTAAAATAATAAATAGTATTAATCTAAAACCAAGGGCAAACATTATATATATATATATTGAGGATAAATTAGAAGACTTCCCAGTAAGATCAAGGGTGAAGCAAGGATGTCTATTATCAGCATCGTTATATAATATTGTACTAGATTTGCTAGCTATATCAATAACACAAGACAAAGAAATTGAAGGAAAAGGAAGAGGCAATGAGAAAATAAAAAACTATCACTTCGCGTATGATAGGATGATATACTTAAAGAACTCTAAAAAATCAACTAAAAATGCAACTGAAACACATAACAATGTTAGAAAAGATGCAACATAGAAAATAAACCCACATAAATCATTAGCATTACCATACATTTTCAAAATAAAAAATTGTGGGAAGAGATAGAAAAAGAAATTCCCATTTAAAATAATTGCAGTCTAGAGTACTTGTGGGTTTACATGACATGAGAAACCCAGAAACTATATAAAACATGATAAAAAAAAACTTTTTAGACAAATAATGAAAATATTAATTGCTCATGAGTAGGCCAAGCCAACATAAAAAATGACAGTTATAACTAAATTGACTTATTCCATCCTATACCCATCAAACTACAAGTTACTTTATGGATCTAGTAAAAAATATTACAAAATTCATCTTGAAAAACAAAAGGCAAAGTGTATCAAGGGAATCAATGGGAAAAAAAGGAAGGAAGGCAGCCTTCTAGATTTCAAGCTGTATTACAGAACAAGAATCATCAAAACAATCTGGTCCTGGCTAGAAAATAGTGGTGGTTCAGTGGAATAGAAAACATATTATAGTAGTAAATGACAGTAGTGACTATTGTAATCTCGTGTTGTTACCCATAAATCTAAGTCTTTGAGATAAAACTCAACATTGTACAAAAATTTCTGGGAAAACAGTTTGGAAGAAATTATACATAAACCAACATCTTATATCTTATACCAAGATAAGGTCAAAATGGACACATGATTTAGACATAGTGATATCACAAGCAAAATAGGGGAAGATGTAAAAATTTACCTGTCAGATATATAGTGAAGGAAAGAGTTTGTGAGCCAACAAGGGATAGAGAAGATCACAGGAATTAAAACTGATAATTTTGATTATATGAAATTTAAAAAGTTTTTTTGTGAAAATAAAACCAATGTAGCCAAAACTGTAAAGAAAGCAGGAAACTAGGGGAAATTTTACACCAAGTTTCTGACAAAGGCTTCATTTCATGAAGTGAGTAAAACCTATAAAAGTGAGAGCTATTCCCAATAAATGATCTAAGGATAATGAACAGGTGGTTTTCAGAACAAGAATTCAAATTATTACAATTCGTACTAAAAATGTTCCAAATCCCTAATAATTAAAAATATAAATTAAAAGAACTATGAGGTTCACACCTCTGAAACATGACAGAAAAAGAAAATGAAAAATAATGAAAGGGATGTGGGAAAATGAGGTTACATGCATTGTTGATGGACTTATGAACTGATTTAACCATTCTAGAGAATCATTTGGAATTATATCCAAATGCATACTCTTTGATCTAGCAACACTACTACTAGATCTGTATCTGAAAGAGATCAAAAAGAAAGGAAAAGGACTCATGGACAAAAATATTTATAGCAACTCTTTTTACGTTGTTAACAATTTGAAATTGGGAGGATGCCCATCAATTGGAGAAAACTGAACAAATTCTGGTATATGATTGTGATGGAATATTATTATGTTATAAGAAGCAATAAGGAGAGTGGTTTCAGAAAAAATCTGAGATGACTTCTATGAATAAATGCAAAGTGAAGTGAGCAGATCTAGGATAGCACCATACATAGTCATAGCAATATTGCAACAATGTTCAACTGTGAAAGACTTAGCTACTCTAATCAAAACATGATGTGAGAGAATTCCAAAGGATTCACAATGAAAAAATGCTATCCACTTCCCAAGAGAATACTGATGAACCCTGAGGTTTTTTTTGCAACATGCCTAACATGGAAATATGTTTCACATGATTTCACATGTATAATTGATAACTTATTGGCATGAGGGAGACGGCTCAAGGGAGGAGGGAGATTTGGAACCAAAAATTTTTGAAATGAAAGTTAATCATTAATTAGTAAATATTAAAAAAAAGGAAACGAATATAAATGTTTTCAGTAAGAATTTCATAAAATATTTTCAATAAATTCAGTAAGTAGAAACCTTATTAACCCTTCTATTTTTTCATTTTTGTTCATAACAAACTGATAAAATTAAAATTCTAATAATGAATTACTAGTCAAAAAAAAACCGCATCACCACATGCCATTGTCCTTTTATACTGACTACTTTTTTTTACATTTAAAATATAATTTATTTACTTTTCAATTTTCAGCATTCATTTCCACATGAATTTGAAGTCAAAATTTTCTTACCATTTCTCCCCCACCCCAGGACAGCATGAGCCTTATCCACCTCTTCCCCAAATTTGTCCTCCCTTCCATGACCTCTCTTTCTTATTATTATATATATTATTACATCCCTCCCCTCTATTTTTCTGTAAGGTAGAATAGATTTCTATACTCCACTGCCTCTACATCTTATTTTCCAGTGGCATACAAAAATAATTTTTAACATTCATTTTTAAACCTTTGAGTTCCATATTCTCTCCCTTCCTCCCTCCCTCCCTTACCTTATTGAGAAAGCAAGCAATTTGATATAGGTCATACATGTGTAGCCATGCAAAACATTTCCATAACAGTTATGTTGTGAAAGATGAACCATATTTCCCTCTGTCCTATCCTGCCCTCCATTTATTCCATTCTCTCCCTTGACCTGTCCTCCTACAATAATGTTTGTTTCTGGTTATCCCTGTCCTCAATTTACTGTCCCTTCTATTATCTTCCCTCTCCTATCTCCTTCTTCCGTACTTTTGTGTAGAGTAAGATAAATTTCCATATCCAATTGAGGGTTATATTGGCTACTTATAAACTTACTACACTGACTAGGAGAGGGAAGTGGGAGGATTCAGCAGAACCAGAAAAAGATACAATTTTAACATAGAAAGTATAGATAACAACACCAAATATGGTCCAAGGCTGGCCCAGACAGACAAGTACCAGGAGTGGTAGAACATACCAGGTCTTAGATAAAATATAAAACATTTGATTAGCAACCTTGTAAAACTATTTTACATTCCTCTGAGGCTTGAACATTAATCCCCCAATTAATTTTAAGAGTGGTTACATTATTAATTAATTCTGTTATTCCTGTTCAATCTGTTAATTCTGTGAATGTGCACATTCTTTTACATTTCTTCCTGTGTAACAATAAACTCCCAATTGCATGCCCCCAAAATAAAATGGAATGACTTGTTTTCAAAAAGTGGCTCATCTCTTAATTGTAGCTTATTTAAATGCCAAAAGAAATACAAACACACAATTATTAATTTTTTAATTATTTTTTTTGTTTTCAACATTCACTTCTGCAAGATTTTGAGTTCCAAATTTTCTCCTCATCTCTCCTTCAGCCCAACCCAAGACAGTGTGCATTCTGACTGTTCCATCGATATACCCTCCCTTCTATCACATTCTTTCCTTCTGTTATCACTATCCTCTCTATTTTCTTGTAGGGCAAGAGAGATTTCTATAACCCATTGCCTGTATGTCTTATTTTCCAGTTGCATGTAAAAATCATTTTTAACATTTGTTTTTCAACTTTCATTTCCAACTTTTCTCCCTTCCTCCTTCCCCATCCATTCCCACTGAGAAGGCAAGGAATTTGATATGGGTTATATATGTGTAGTCATGCAAAACACTTTCATAACAGTCATGTTGTAAAAAACTAACTGTATTTCCCTCCATCCTCCCCTGCCCCTAATTTATTCTGTTCTCTCTTTTGACCCTGTCCTTCCTCAAAAGTGTTACTTCTTATTACCCCTCCTCCCCTTTGCCATCCCTTCTATGATCCCCACTATTTTCCTGTAGTGTAAGATAGATTTTCATACCAAATTAAGTTATTATGTTATTCCTTCTTTAAACCAAATGAAATGACAATAAGGTTTATTCATTCTCTCTCACCTTTCCCCTCTTTCCCTCCACTGAAAAAGTTTTTCTTGACTCCTTTATGTGACAGATAATATTGTATCTTTCTGACAGCTTGCAATATTTTCTCCTTTTCTACTAGCTTTGGAATTTGACTAAAATAGCTCTAGGAATTTTCCTTTTAGGTTGCCTTTCAGGAGGCAATCAGTGGATTCATGCAAAATCTGTTTTACCCTCTGGTTCTGGAATATCAGGGCAGTTTTCCTTGATAATTTCATGGAAGAAGATGTCTAAGCTCTTTTTTTGATCATGGCATTCAAGTACTTCAATAATTTTTAAATTGTGTCTCCTGGATCTATTTTCCAGGTCAGTTGTTTTTCCAGTGTGATACTTCACATTATCTGCTATTTTTTCATTCCTTTGGTTCTGTTTTATAATTTCTTGATTTTTCATCAAGTCACTCACTAGCTTCCATCTGCTCCATTCTAATCTTTAAGGAATTATTTTCTTCAGTGAGCATTTGAACCTCCTTCTCCAATTGGCCAATTCTGCTTTTTTAAAGCAGTATTCTGTTCATTGGCTTTTTGGATGTCTTTTGCCATTTGATTTAGTCTATTTTTAAGGTGTCATTTTCTTCAACATTTTTGTGTCCCCTTTAGCAAGAAGTTGACTTGGTTTTCATAGTTTTCTCACTTCTCTCTGATATCTCTTCCCAATTTTTCCTCTACTTCTTTTACTTGATTTTCAAAATTCCTTTTGAGCTCTTCCATGGCCTGAGACCAATTTATATTTTTCTTGGAGGCTTTGGATTTAGGAGTTTTGAAAGTCCTCTATTTCATTGAATGACCATTTTTTCCCCTGAAGTATTATACTCAGTTTTGCTAGGTAGGTGATTCTTGGTTTTACTCCTAGTTCCTTTGACTTCTGGAATATCCTATTCCACTCCCTTTGATCCCTTAATGTAG
>JAQQSK010005171.1:0-15762 GCA_028658325.1 Potorous gilbertii
TTGGTGTCATTCTGTTGCTCCCCTTTTCTCAACTACTAATTACGGGTTATGCTGGAAACAAGATTTTTTCTTCTTATCAGGTGTCACCTAAAACCACCACTACCACCACCACCACTCTACTGGCCTTGAACATATTATCAAAGCATCTAGATTCCTCCAGTAAGTAGGGCTGATTCCCCGAAGACGTTCTGCCTTTTACTGTCCCTGATAATGAAGTTGGAATCCCCAAATCATGAATCATAAGTCATCTCCAGAGAGACCATATTTTCACCTGGGAATAGACTTTTTTTCTCTCTCTGAAGAATGAATAGTAGAATCAAACACTTTGTAGACCAGGCCTTTTTTTTGGATATTGAGTAAAAGGTAGCAAAATATTAAATCTAATTATGGAGGCACAGAAATTGCTGTGAGTTATACAAAATTTGAGGACTAAAGAAAAAGTAGGCTAAGAAGTTGAATATTAACTAGGAACACCAACCCCTTGGTGGCAAATTCATTTAGTAGTGAGGGGTGTCTAAAGTATGACCCCTTGCTCCTTGTTGAGGTGGACTAGAAAGTGAGGGCACGTAAACTGGGGATGCCAAGGCATTGGGAAGATAGTGATACTAAGAATTAAACTTACCACTCTAGGCGTGGTCCTAATAGGGTAGAATACAAAGGGATTGACATTTCATTGACTACTGGAAGCTATGCTCCTCTTACTGTAGCCCTAGAATTCGTTAGTATTTGTGTTACCATATCACATTTAATGATCCATGAGCTTGAAAACTTCTTGGTATTATTTCCAGGTCAGTGTGCTTTCTAACCTCTATTCTGGATTGCTGAAGTTGATTTTTATACTCAAATTCAAGATTTTACATTTCTGCCTATGGAATTTTTTATTTTTTTAGGTTCATCCCAGTGCTGCAAGCTATTAAGATCTTTATGGACCAACTAGTGTGTTAGCTCTCCCTCCAGCTTTGTGTAATCTGCAAATCTGATAAATATACTATTGATACCTTTAGAGGCAACTAGGTGATGCAGTGGATAGAGGGAAATTTAACCAATAAATAAAATAAAGCCATTTCTCCCAGAAGAATATCATTTATTAATGGGGGCATGGGGTTATCAATAAAGAATAGGGCAATGGCATGCCTCCATGTGCACCAAAGACCCTGAGTGAGAAATGGCAGGGTATTTTATACCTAGGTGGGTCTTCCTTCTGATTGTTCTGACAGCGTACAGTTGGGACTTCCCATGGCAATCCAAATTGGTGGACATTTTAATGAGGACACAGGCTAAGAGTTCTCAGCTCCTCCTTATAAAGATAGGGGGAAAGGCTGCAGGATAGCTTCAGATATGGCTGGTCACATCCTTCTCTTATTTCTAAAGAATGTGAATTTCGAGAAATTCTAACTTTTACAAAAACATAAGCCATCTCATTCAAGTTTTCGTTGGTTTGTTCTCCCCCTTGCTGACCAGATCACCCCAAACTTTAGTGAAGGGAACAACTTACACTCCCTGGGGGAGGGTCTAACTCAAATTTATTTATCCAACTAAAGTAATGGATAATTATTATTTATCCAAGTCACTGACAAAAGTCTTAAACTGTAAAAGGCCAGACGCAGATTGATGGGGACAATCCAAAGCAGGTCTCTGGCCAACCTGACAATGAATTTGTTATTCAGTCATTTTTTTTAGTCACGTCTGACTCTTCATAACCCCATTTAGGGTTTTCTTGGCAAAGATACTGGAGTGGTTTTTCATTTCCTTCTCCAGTTCATTTTACAGATGAGGAAATTAAGGCACAAACAGGGTTAAGTGACTGGCCCAAAGTCACACAGCTAGAAGTGTGTGAGGCCAGATTTGAATTCAAGAATCATGAGTCTTCCTGATTCTAAGCTCAGTGCTCTATCTCCTGAACCACCTAATGCCCCTCATCAGATAGATGTGACTTGAAGTCAACAAGTGCAACTAGAAATGCTCTTGCTGAATTTTGCATTTTGATCCTGAGGACCAATTCTCTTCAAACATTTTTGTTCCCTTATATCCAGGGCAAAGGACATTCATTCTTCTTGTTAGAGAATGCAGAAGAAAAAATGTGCAGTTCTGCCTTCTCTCTAGCATTAGTTATTTCCATACTATTCACCCAAAGCAGTGTTCCTATCTTTTCTTTGATTCTCCTCTTTTCCCAAAAATAGCTAAGAAAATAAAACCCTTTTTTGTTGCCTTTGGTGCTCTCCTGAGGTAGCTAGTGGACAAAATGATGCCCCTTTTTTAGGAATACTTGAGTTCAAATCCAGCCTCAGATCTTGGGTAAATCACTTCTCTATTTGCTTGTTTATTTCATCTTTAAAATGGCAATAGTAATAGTACCTACTTCCCAGAGTTGTGAGGATAAAATGACATAATATTTGAAAATGCTTAGCACACTGACTGGTACATAATAGACTCTTAAAAGATGCTTATTCACTTCTTTTCCCCTTCACAGTCTCAGGTTGTTCTGAATGTTAGCAACCTTGGCACTATTTTTTAAAGGTTTTTTGCTGATGTTTTATATTCACCTCCTATTGCCTGTTATTGTTTTCCATTTTTGTATCCTACTTTAAAGAAAATCAGGGTTGGTGTGTAAATTCCTGTGAATTCATATTAGTCTCTTCAGACAACTACTGGTCTTCTTCCTCATTGGAATTTTCCCTTTGTATCTTCAGAATTTAATTATTGAGTGATTCCCACCCATCTAGGGTGATTTTTCTCCAACAAATTTTAGTCCATGGAAATCTACCAATTGTACTTCTAAAACCATAATTCCCATAATTGTTATTAAGGATTTTATTTATCTGCTCTTTTTTGGGGGGGACTGGAAGGAAAAGAATAAAAAGGAGAAAAATAAGGAGGAGGAGGAGGAGGAGGAGGAGGAGAAGAAGAAGAAGAAGAAGAAGAAGAAGAAGAAGAAGAAGAAGAAGAAGAAGAGGAAGAGGAAGAGGAAGAAGGAGGAGAAGAAAAAGAAGATAAGAAGAAGGAAAAGAAGATGAGAGGAAAAAGAAGGGGAGTAGCAGGAGGAGGAAGAAGGAAAGAGGGAAAGAAAAAGAAAGAAAAAAGGAAAGAAGAGAAAAAGGAAGGAGAGAAGAAATAAAAAGAAAGGAAGAAAGAAAAAAGAAAGGGAAAAGGGAAGAAGAAGCTGATGATGAGATTCCTCTTGCTATTCTGCACTGGTCTTGTGAACTATCTTGAATTTCTTGTGAACATATTTTAACATGTCCTGATGACAATATTATTTGTTTCTGTCACCACTGATCTTCATACAAATGTTCTCCATTATGCCTTGCCTGTTCCTACTTGAATTTACTCACAGTAGTGTATCTTCTTAACGTGGAAAGCTGACCCATCTTCTCCTTTGACTCCACTTTTTAATGAATAATTTCAATCCATTTAAACCCATATTTCATCCATGGGTCTCATTCTTTCAAGGTCAACTTTGCCTTCTTGTATCATGGTCTCCAATTCCTCTTTCTTATGTAATATACTGTGGACATTTGTGTAGAAGCACATTTGTGAGTGTTTCAACTGCAATTCTTCATTTTAAGTATATGCTATGGTACCATAATCCTTCTCTCCCTTCGTTTTTAGTTTAGTTTCCTTTGATTAGTTTTGCCAGATGTTTCTCACCAGCCTTTGTTAAATGGACACCATTCCTGGCTAGACTCTTACATTACTATATTGTAAGCCTTGGTACAGAATTCTAAATCTCATTCTAAAAAACAAATTTTTTTTTTCAAAAGCCATCTTTTCAATTTCCCAGTTGAATTTTCTCATCCTTTGCATTCAGTGGTCAAGTAAGAAAAAAAAATGTAACCTGTCCTCCTATGCTTTTCAGTTTCTTACCCAAGATGGTAATCTTAAGCAACACTTTTTAGACTCCGATGGTACTATTTGTGTTCACTGGAATCACCAGAAGTGTGTAGTAATCATGTGTTTTAACAAACCTTGCTAAGTTTTCCATTATGTCTTGGATACATTTCAAGCAAGATGATAGACCTCTCAGCTGATGTTATCATCTTATCCATAGTTTCCCACATATCCTCCACAGATCCACCCATTGACTCAGAAACCTTCCTCTGGTTCTGTTAGTATTTTGTGGTACCATTGCATTACTCCAGCTGTCTAACCATTGTCTCTCTTACTAAATGACTGGTCACCTCTCTTCAAACTTACGTTTCTTAGATGTAGTGTATGCACATATTATAGTTGTCATTAGGTTGAATTATCTTTTATTGTAAGAAAGCCTTGTAACACATAAATTTTATATTTCTATAGGATTTTAACTATCCAGTTATTTAGTGCTTTACAGAGTTAACTCCATTAAGCTTTCAACTCTTCTGGAAGGTGTTAAAATAAAACCAAGGTCCAGACAATGAATAAAAGGCATTTTTGCAGTCTAATGTCCTCTCAAAGCCCTTAGAAAATAATTTCCCAGTAATCCTTAGAAACTACTCTTTGTTTTGCCCTCAGATATTCAGAAAGAATCCATTTCTTATAGTTCTGACTTTAGTTAAAGTAACATCTGTATAGTTACTGAGTTTCTGAGAGTTCCAATGTTTACTAAAATATCAAAAATATTTATATGCAACTTAAAAATAAGGTAGAATATTGATTTACTTTCCAGAGTTCACAGCTGCCTATTTTTTCTTCCTAGTAACACACTAAGAATAGTAACAAGACTTTAGAGCAGGGCTCCCTTGTCCCAGAGAGGGGAAAAATGATACTGGAATTATCCGCTGCTCTGATAACCTCTTGATTCTGACTAGGTACCATAAATAGCCTGACCATGCCTTGTTTTGGAATGGACCAGTGATCTCATCAATTTGTGAATTCCCACAGTGAAGCAATTTGTAATTCATCCACACCTACTCATCCTTTGACTCACATACATGTTATACCATAAATTCATTAGTATGCCCAATGCTCTGAGGGAATTCTGATGTTCTTTTTATATTACTAAGAAATAAATGCACCACACAGGATATCCTTTAGTTTTTCCTTTGCTCTTACTATGTATCTGACTCATGTACTTTTTTGGTCATATATTTGATAACCTTCTCATTGCTTCTTTTCTCTCCATTCCCCTTCCTCATTTCAGCTTCCTTTTATGTTCTTTCTTCTTCAGGGGCAAGGACTGTTTTACTTTTTACTTGCATTTGCTTTTCCAGCACTTAGCAAAGTGTCTGGCAGATGATAAACCTTAATAAATGCTTATTGATTGACTGGATCTAATTCTGGGTCTGTAATGTGTTACAACCTACCATGTGCTTCCCCTTGAGAGATCTTCAACTTAGTTCCTTGAGAGACTGGTGTTTTTTGACCACTGATACTCTACTACATGTTTAACCACTGGATTTTCAAAAGTTCACAGCATATATTTAGTTTAATATGCATTATTAACATTTTCTCCATCACTTTAAGTCAACAATCCTTAAACAATAAATCAAACCCTGGTTTCCAAAATTTCCTGAACTCTTGAATTCATTTGTTGATTTCTGAAATATGAAGGCTCATGTTGAAAATTTAACTGCCTTTCTCTATCTGGGACTCACAGTTAAAAATATCAACGTAAGATTATTGGTAGTGAGAATATAGATCTTTCTTTTTTCGTGGAGAAACTTGGGATCGTCAAAGGAATTTATCATCAAACTGCAAAAACTTTGTTTTTTTCTACATTTTGCATCTATATACATACACACATATATGCATACCTTCAAAACAATATTTTATGATTATTATACAAAAGTATTCAAACTATAAAACAGTCCACATGACAAACACTGTGGACCATAAACTCAGAAAGAGCCACTTGGTCACCCCTTTTTCCCCTCCTAAAAAAGCTAGTGAAATTTTGGACTAGGAAGGAGATGGTAGTCCTACTATCCTCTATCCTGGTCAGCCCATATTGGCAATATTGATTCCACTTTTGAATATTATATTTTAACAAAGACATTGACAAGTTTGAGTGTATTTAAGAAAGGGCCCACTAGAATGTTGAGCAAAACTGGTGATGTTTAACCTGGAGAGGAGTTAAGTGGATACAGCATGTACAGTGCCTGACACATAGTGGTCTTCAAGTGTCTCCACTTTCCTATCCATTCTTCACATCAATGCCAAGAAAATCTTCCTAACGCACAGGCCTGATCAGATTCCTACTGTTCCCTTCACCAAAAGCTTTAAGTGGTTCTCTATTGCCTCTAGGACAGAATACAAGCCAAGTCTGGCATCTACAGCCTTCAACAGTTGAGTTTCAACTTACCTTTCTAGCCTTGTTTCAAATAACTCTCCTTCACATACTCTTATTATTGTTCAATCGTTTTCAGTTGTGTCTGATTCTTCATGACCCCAGTGGGAATTTTCTTGGCAAAAATACTCGAGTGGTTTACCTTTTTCTTCTCCAGCTCATTTTACAGATAAGGAAACGGAGGTCAACAGGGTTAAGTGACTCACCCAGGATTACATAGCAAGTAAGTATCTGAGGCCTGATCTGAACTCAGGCAGATGAATCTTCCTGACTTCAGCTCCAGAACTCTATCTACTGTACCATCTAGCTCACACAATCAGCAAAACTCATCTAATGAACTATTAGTTCCCCTTATCTTGCTTGACCTTTGTGCATTTGGATAGGCTATCATTTAGGCTTATAATGCACTACTTTCCTCATCTCTGCCCTCTAATAACACTTTTTTTCTTTCAGATTTGACTCAGGTAAGACCTTTTCTATGAAACTCCCAAATAAAGGTCATTCATCCCCATCTTTTTTCCCTGTTAGTATTTTATCTGAATCTCTTTTTTTGCTTGACAACACCCAACTTCATGTTAAACTTAATTTTGCACATGGTGATATGCTCCAGGCAATTTAACAAGTTTCTTAAAGCAAAAAAGACTATGTCCTATCTCCAATTCCTATTACAGGGTTATGCACATAGTAGGTGCTTACTAAGTTTTTTATGGAATTTGATAAATGAAGGAGGACTGAGGCTTATATTTCAGGCAGTATGCTGTTAACAAAAACAAAAAATATCATTTCCTTTCTTAAACAAGACTTGTATATGCCTAACTTTTGATGAATAAAACAATATAACTTACTTATAAATGTTATAGAGTTTTGTTATTGAGTGCCTTCTTAGAAATGAAAATAACAAATGCGGTAGCTTATGCCCTTAGAGGCAGTCAGAAAAGTCATCCAAATGCTTTGGAGGAAGGGTAAAAAAAAGGATAAAATAAACACCCCAAATGATTTCACACTCCAAATCCACTGAAAGTAATATAGGAACCTGAGATTATAGAAGAAAGGAGGGGTAGGTATTTTAATGAGGACCCATAAAGTTCTGTCAATCAGACTGCTGAAGTAAAAAAAAAAATAAAGTGACTTAAGACTTGTGGAGCTTTGAAAAATATGATTTTCTAGTTCTTAAACATCAAAGGCCAAAATAAGGAGGGCTTAGAAGACAATGAGTTCTTAAGACTTCCTAGACATTAATTTACTCTTGTGAAAGTCAATTGACAAGGACTTGAACCTGGTAGGTCCTTTTAAAAGAGTTAGGTGAAAATGAATAGAAATATGTATCTGGGGCATGCTTCTGCCAAAAGAAGACAGATTACTAAGATGACTGCAAAGGTTATTTTAAAGATGAAACATTTGCAAGAATTGGGTCAAAATGTTAGAGGTATCTCACAAGGCCTCTCTACTTGTCTGGAGCTTGGCTGTCTCTTTCCCCCTTGGCTTTCTTGGCCTACTCATTAATCTGCCCTGCACAATGCAGGAGAGTTACTGTTTTTATAATTCACTTTTCCATTGAAGCCCAGAAACCCCCTACAATGCTCTGCATCCTGCAGGGACTCAATAAATGTTTGTTGTCTGGCCTGCATCTCAAACAAGGGCCCAATGTGAGTTACTGTTCCTTAGGCTACAGCAGTAAAGAAAACATACCCAACTAGAGCTGAAAAATGACTTGGAAGCAGAAAAATAGGTAAATTCATCAGTAAAAGAGACTGCAATCACCATCAGAATACCTTTTATTAGGAGGAAATTTTTCAACAAGAATGAATGTCTTTTCCTAGAACTCAAGGCCCTCTACAATTTAACGCTACTCTATATTCTTAGTTTTCTTTGCATTCTTCCCCTCCACACATTCTGCTCCACTCGAGTCTCTACTGTGTTCTCCCACATCCATTCCTTCACTCACACTATTCACACTGTTGCCTAGGTAATACAATGGGTAGAACTGATAGAAATTTGGACTTTGAGTCAGAAAGACTTAAATTCAAATTATACCCTTGATAGTAGATGTATGACCCTGGGAAAGTCAGTCCTCTCTTGGAATCAGTTTCTTTATCTGTAATACGATGAGAGAATTCCCCAAATAGATCAAAGAAAGAGGAAATGGACCTCTATAACAAATATATTTATGTCAGTCTTTTTTGTGGTGGCAAAAACCTAGAAATTAAGAGGATGCCAATCAATGGAGAAATGACTGAACAAATCATGATTTGTGAATGTCATAGGTGTTATAGTTCCATAAGAAATGATGAGTCAGCTTCAAAGAAACCTAGAAAGGCTTTCATGAACTGATGCAGAAAGAAGTGAGCTAAATCAGTTGAAAATTTTATAAAATAACAAGACAAAGGACTTTGAAAGAATTAAATACTCTCATCCATATAATAACTAACCATGATGCCACAGGATGGATACTGAACCATGTCACCCAACCTCTTGACAGAGAGATAAGAGACTGAAAGCAAAGAATAAAACATAATTTGGGGCATGGTCAATGTGGAAACTCTTTTTTGTTAGATTATGCAAACTCATTTCAAAGACTTTGCTTTTCTTTTATCTTTCTTCCACTAGGTGAGGATGATGTCAGGGAAAGAAAATAGATTTTTTGGTAGAACAAATTATGTAAAATTTTGAATAAACAAATATATCAAGATGCTGGAATCTATGTCTTCCAAATTCCCTTTCAGTTCTAAATTTCTGATCCTATATCATCTCTCCATATCTTTGCCTGATTAATTCCTTGCTATTTGTTCTTCAGTTGTTTTAGTCATGTGCTACTCTTTGTGGATCCATCTGGGGTTTTCTTGACAAAGATACTGGAGTGGTTTTCCATTTCTTTCTCTAGTTCATTTTGTGGACAAAGAAACTAAGGCAAATGGGATAAGTGACTTGATCAGGGTCACACAGCTATGACATGTCTGAGGCTGGATTTGAATTCTTGACTTCAGGCCAGGCACTCTAGCCACTGCACTACCTAGATGTCCTGGCTGACACACAATAGGTGCTTAATAAATGCTTATTGCCTCTTCTTCTCTGATAAGACATATTGGAGCTTGCACTTTAGCCTTTGGGAACATTAAGGTTTTACATATTTATCAGGATAAGATATCAGAGGATGATCCCTTAGAGGCACTTCTAAAGTACCTTAAAATTTTCCTCTATTTTAAAAATGTGATCCATACTAGCATAAGTTGTCCTTTGACAAAAGCATGCCTGGAAGAACAGGGAATGACTCAGAAGGTTTTGTCAAGGATGAAGCTGAAATTAACTTTGTGATAGAGTTTTGGATCATGACCAAACTCTTTGATGTTCTCTACACCCCAAGATCTTGAGCAACTAAGGAACATGGATTGGCACAAAATACTTCCTCACGAACACACATGTCACAGCAGAAGGAAAATACAGTCACTCCAGGAAAGCTAGTCATGAATACCAGACTGGAACCATTGTACTGCTCCATCATGAAAAGGGCTCATTTGGATCTCTTTCTTTCTTTAAGAATAATCAGATCTGCTGCAGCGGTAAAAAAATATTCCCACCTCCAAAATACAAACTGAGAAGCTTTGCTTTGTACTACTTCTGTGTGCCAAATACAGGGAGCTCTTTCAAGGGAGATCTCTTGCATGGTATGCTCCACAGTGGTGTTACATTTTGCTTTGTCTTGGCATGTGCCATAATTCAGATGCCCTGGGTAGCTTATTTTGATTTTTTCTTTAAAAATGTCAGCAAGTCAATAAACATTTATTAGGTGCTGACTATCTACCAGTAACTACGCTCAGTTCTGGTATTGCAGCTAACTAATCTGAATTCAGCAAAATTTCAGGCTTGGGTACTCATGAATTTTACTTCATCAAAATAATTTCCTGAGTTACATCATGTTATTACTGGATGATTTGTCTCCATAAGCATGAAAATCTCTGCTTGTCTTTGTCATCTTGATGTAGATTGACTTTGGGGTGAATTTTACCATTCCTTTTTCATATTAGCCTCAAAGCCAAGGCGGATGGCTCAGATATTTATTTCTAGCTAAGTTTCTGTTCTTTGGATTTGATGCCCCTGTCCCACTGATTTTCCCTTTAAAAATGGTCAGAAAAATGGCTGCAAAAGCCGGTAGTAAACTTAGCTCTTCTGGTTTTTTTTTAATTTTTAAATGATTTTTTAAAATTTAAATAATTTAAATATTTAATAATAGCTAACTTTTACATACCTCCTCAAATTTTGCAGTGTTTTATATACGCTATTTCATTTTATCTTCGTGACAACCTTGATAGGGAGATGCTACTATCATCTCCATTTTAGAGATGATGAAACAGATGGAAAGGTTAAGACACTTGCCCAGGTTTGTTCAATTAGTAAATGTCTGGGGTTGTATTTGAATTAAAACCTTACTGAATACAGGGCTGACTTTCTATCCACTGCACTAAGTAAACTGCCTCATACTAGTCTGTGTTAATGACTTACAGTGGACTCTACTCTGTCTTAAAGAAGACTTCCTGTTCTCTGTAGAGACTGAGAGTCAGTTTAATTTCTCTCTGGTCTGAGTCTCACACCTAATCATACAATGAATAGAAAGGACCATGTGTTCTCCCTTCCCCAACATTCCCTATTGTTGCACTTGACACACAGACGAGGTACCTGATAAATGTTAAATTAGTCAAAAAAGGCTCAAATAATCATTCCATCTTGAACCATTCTCCTTTTTGCCTTCTAAGCAGGGGAAAAATGCTCAGGCTATGTTTCAACTTTGAAGGCTCTGTCTGTTAATGAAGAATGACTTCAATGTTATTTAAATAGCAATGTGAACTTTCATAATTCATTTACATAACTGGGTTTCAGTATCAAGAAGATGACAACATGTAAATCCTTCAGCTCTTGGTAACTGTGGTGATTCATGTTTTCAATTACAGACTCCCTTTCTTCAGTCAAAATTCATCCTGTCAGCTCAGTAGAGGAAAAGCTCAGAGAGGCTCAGCAGGGCCATCACATCGGATCTCCAGCAAAAACATTAGGACTTTGATTGATGTTATATCTCAGAAATGTGACTAGAGAGGTCACTTGTGTGAGGATTAGAACATTAGCCTCACTTAGACTCAGTTTCCTCATCTCTAACATTAGGAAGTCAGAGTAGGTAACTTTTTAAGATTCCTTTCAACACTGATTTAATGTTTTATATCCTAAGATTCTCTTTCCTGAGTTTCTTTTCATTCCTAATGTTCTATATTCTGTGTGCTAACATTCCATTTGGATATCCTAAAGTCCATTTGGGCTGTCCCAAAGTTCACTTCAATGCTGACATTCTACGAGTTTCTGTGTGCATTAATGATGTCTCACTGAGCTAGTGATCTATATTAAAATGATTGATTGGGAAAGGATATAGATAAGAAATATATATTATATATATATGCACACATATCACATATATCCCTGCAAACTTATATTCATATGTTTATATATAAATGCATATCACATATACATAAGTATATATATGTACACAAATACACATATTATATATATGTATATATATATATATATATATATAAATGAATGTATGTATGTGGCATGATCAGAAAGATCATTTCAGCAGCTGTGTGAAAAATGGATTGGATAGTGGAAAGACTCTTACTTCAATCCAGACAAGAAGTAATAAAGGTCTTAACTGAATGCAGAGAAATGAAAAAGGAAAAGTCAGGTTTAAGAGGCATCACTGAGGAAGAAATAACATCTAAAAACTGACTAGATATAGTTAATGGATTGGGACAGTGGAAAAATCATTGCTTATGAAGGGGATGGGGGGCTCTACTTTCAAATTCAAGCTATGTTACATACTTCTTGTATGATATTGGGCAAATTTCTTTGGTTCCCTGGATCTCAAATTTAAATAAAAAGCAAGGACTTTAGATTGATTGGCCTCTGAGTTTCTTTCCAGTCCTATGAATCAAAGAATACTCCAAGGTTTCAAGATCAGATGACTTAGGAAGATGGTGGTTAATAAGAAAGTTAAAAGGACAGGGAAGATAAGTATTGAAGAAAATAAATTCAATTTGTTGTTCAAATACATTGAGTTTGAAATCAGTGCAACACTCTTCTAATCATGAGGTAAGACAGTAAGAGAAAGTAATAGCTGAATGAAGGAAATTTGTTGACAATAAAAAAAGAATTCCAAAAGGCATGGTAGAAGGGGTGGGCAGGAAATATTAGATGGCAGGAAAGGGCGTCAGAAAAATAGATAAGGAACATAGTGAGTAAAATCATAGGAATGAAACTTGGGCCAAGGAAGGTAGTAGTACCTATCCTGTCTGGTTATCAATTTGTGGATTTGTCCAATGAAAGAAAATCTATGACACTCTCATGTTAAGGATATTTAGTGACGCACTCTTCCTTAATTACTGGGCAAAGCAGTTTGTCATCCAATAAAGCTCTGCAGTATGTAATTACTAGAAGATTTCCCCCTTCCTAAATTTAGACTAAACGCTAATTCTTTTTTCATTCTTTTTTTTCCCACTCTCACTGTATTTAGTGACCTATACAAAGGGTCAAAACATGTTGACATAATCTTGGAGCTTGAAGGGACCTGAGAGTTCATCTAGCTAAAACTGTTCCTAAACAGAAAACCTTCTACAGCATCTGCCACAAAGGGCTATCCAGTCTTGACTTAAAACCTGCTTCAGTAATAAGAACATACTATTTTTTAGATTTTTTTTTTCTTGAATAACATGAGCCTCTCTGAAAATGTTCCCTTAATTGACTCCAATTTTACCCTCTAGGGCCAAGCAGAATAAGTCTAAAACTAAGAATGTCTCTTCCACATAATAGTTTTTCAAATATTTGAAGACAGCTATCATGCACTTCTGAATGCTTTCCTTCTCCAATCTAAATATACCCTGCAACTCCAACTGTTCTAATGTAATTTTCTCAGGTTCCTTCACCATTTTGGTTTCCCTCCTCTGGACCAGATCTAGTATATCACTAAAATTTGGTGCTGCAGATGTATTCTCTTTATCTGTCTCTGTCACCATCTCCTCCTCCTTCCTGTTCTCTCCCTCTCCCTGACTCCCTCCCTCTCCCCATGTCCCATTTGTCTATCCCACTCTGTCTCTGTCTCTCTGTCTCTTTCTCTCATACACACAAACATACTTATATAATTCTTCTATAGTCTGATGTTATCATACCACATTTGCACTAAACACACACAAATTTTGAGAAGACCTTTGCAATCAAACTCACACATCAAGAATATCATTTCAGTTGTTGTGTGAAGAATGGACTGGACATTAGAGAGCCAATGACAGAGATGCTTTTTAGTCCCAATAAGAAGTAATAAAAGCCTTAATAGGTACAGAATAATGAAAAGAAGTGGAATCAAGAAACTTCTGAAGTAGAAATGACAAGACTTGAAGACTGTATAAATATAGGTCCATGGAATAGGAAGAATCAATGAGATACAGTACAACGATATCTCTTTCAACTGTCCCTCTGGACTCTGTGCATTGCTTAATAACTGCAGCCTAGGTCTACAGTGACTGTTTTTTTCTTTTTCTGTTCCTCCATGTCCACTCTTAGATCATATAAATCATATAAATTTGGAGTCCACTAAAAACCCAGATTTCTTTAAAAACACTACTACTAATTACACTAACAACGACAACCGTCATTTATAAAGAGATTTAAGTTTTCTAAAGAGCTTTGGAAATATTATTAGATATGATCTTCACAACCATCCTTGGAAATAGGAGCCATTATGATCTCCATTTTACAGCTGAGGAAACTGAGCCAGATTGTACTTTGAATGACTTGCCCAGCTAGTGACAGCTGATAAGTGTGTGAGGCCACATTTGAACTCAGGTCTTCTTGATTCCAATTCCAGCACTTTATCAACAGCACTACCTCCCTGCCTTTTTCATGTGAGCTATTGTCTAGCTAGAAATTCTTCCTCCTATTTATCTGATTTTTTTTAAAATCCCAAGTATGGGACTTTATCTCTTATATTTCATTTTATTAGACTTGCCAATAATTATAACCTATCAACAGCATTTTTTATCTTGACTCTATCATTCAAAATGTGGCTAACCTTCCAGACTTGTGCAGTGAGTAAATTCTATATGCATATTCTTTTGTTTTTGTTCAGCTTATTGACAAAATTAATTTTAATTTTACAAAAAGGCACTTTGCCATAGAAAATTTAGATGAAAAAATCTGGGTTCAAATTCAGCCTGATCTGGGTGTCTTTCCTAACCTGAATTTAGTGATTATATCTTAGAGATAACTCACGAGTCCTTGTGTGCCTCTGTTGCACATGGGATGTGGCATAGTTCCCCATACACCCTGATTCAAGTAAATAAACATTTACTATGTGCATAATTGGACACAGATCAAATGAGATTTCAAAATGTAACCCAGAGAAGGTCAAAAGCAGCCATCATTAGAATTCTTGGAGCAGCAACAATTAAACAGTTTCTTTATGGAGGATGCTGACCTTAGGCATGTTTGAGTATTCAAAAGAAGCAAGAATCTTCAAGGAAGAGACAATTTTTCTTCCTCCCTCACAACTTTGTGTGTGTGTGCATGTACATATATATGTACACACGTGTGTATATGTGTATATATACATATACGTATATACATCATACACAAACACACATACATACACATAAATCTGTATTTATGTGTGTGTATGTATATATGTATATTGCCAGTCAACAATCAGCAAACATCCACCAGCTGTTATCTGTTATCTGTCTGTTATCTGTCAGGCACTGTGCTAAGCACTGAGGATATAAAGAAAAACAAAAAATGTCCCTTCTCTCAAGGAGCTGACAGTCTAATGGGAGAGACAACAGGCCAACAACTATGTACAAACTAAATATGGACTGGATACATTGGAGCTAATAAAAGACATGGGTTAGGATCATACTGTAAAGAGCCCTGACTGTCAAACTGTTTAAACTTGCAAGGCAGTCAATGGCTTTTTGGGAAAACACAACTTCTTTCCACAGGCCTCATGTATAATGGTGTTTTGAATGAATGGATTTAAAAGGTATTTATTAAGTGCCTACTATGTATACAGGATTGCATTAAGTGCTATGTATATGTACATATGTTTATGTGTGTGTATGTAATATGCATACATGTGTATATATTTATGTATATATGCACGTACATGTATGTATGCCTGGGTATATGCATATACCTGTTATATGTGTACATGCACACATACAATATGTGTACATATGCATACACACAAACACATGCATGTGTATCCATATATGTATGCACAATATGTATGTGCTTATATGCATACGTACACACATACCTATGTGTTAGAACAGGAGTAACTATTAGAAATCAGATATTTCTTTTCATTTCATAGAATCATAGTATATTCCAGTGTTAATCTCTCACTAGTATGGATAAACAATGAAGAAATGTATTTGATTCCCATTTTCACTCAGAAGCAAAGATTA
>JAQQSK010005172.1:9969-21736 GCA_028658325.1 Potorous gilbertii
TTTGGGATACAGAGGCCTTGACTCCTATGTCTTTCCATGATGGTAAGCATTGTTCTTCCTTCTCAGAGAGGAGGCTTGGAATCATTTTTTCACCAAGAAAATTACCTTCTATGGTCTTAGTGTTTTTCCCTTTTCTGGGCATTTTCCCAGCCAGTTACTTGAGTTCTGAGATTCCTCTCCACCCCTGGCCTAGGTCTGCCCAGCTAGTGCTTGGGGTCTGAGATTCAAATGCTGATCCCCAGCCTCAGGACTTTCAGTGGCAGGCCTGGCTGCTATTCAATGGGAGATTAATTCCTGGTGCTCAGGTGGGGACAGGGCTGCCTCCCAGTTTCAGTTCCCTCATGGGGTTTATGCAGAGAGCTTCAGCCGAGCTCCTGCCTGTTCTGGGAGCCTCTGGCCACCTGCTGCCTCTGCTGCTGCCTCCCGAGGGGGCCTGATTCCCGGAGAAACCCCACTCCTCTCTCAGCCTGGCTCTCTCGCTGATCTGCGAGTCCGTGGGTGAAGGGATCTTCGCGGCCGCTGGAGATTCCGTTCCTGTCGCCTGCTTGGATCTGCTCACTCCTCTCTGTGCCACGTGGCTGGGGCAGGGCAGGACTCCGCTCCTGACGGGTGTGTGATGGACCTTTGGAATAGGTTTTTCAGGGCTCTCTGGAACGGAAATCTTGTTCACTGTATTGCTATGTGGCTTCCACTGTTCCAGAATTTGTTGGGAGTTCTTTTTAGAGGAAATCCATGGGCTGTGGGTTTGGAGGTAGCATATATGAGTCTTTCTACTCCACCATCTTGGCTCCGCCCCCCTACATATCATTTCTTAAGATATGGTGCTATTCTGTTGCATTTGTGAACCACACTCTCTTTAGTCATCTCACAGTTCAAGGACATTTGCTTTAATTTCACTTCTTCCCTACCACAAATACCGCTATGATTATTTAGATAGAATGATAACGATGATAAAAAGATATGAGGTGCAATGGAAGCAACTCAGTGTTGAGTCATTTAGACAAGTGATTGAGAATTAAAAATTCTAAGTACATGACAGAAACTAAATGAACACATCAGGTATATTAATTTTATGCACAGCTATATGTGTTGTCAATATATTTCCCTAACAAGAAAACCACAAGACCCCCAAGAAACTTTGGTAAACACACTTTTGACTTTATTTCAAAGAGCAAAGGAATGCAGGCTAAAGGAAATATGATTAGAATATGTACTTGCTTATATGGCATCAGGTACTGGGTTTGAATCATGACTGTCACTTAGCAGCTGTTCAATGATAAGCAAACTACTTCATCTCTCTGGGTCTCAGTTTCCTGATGTTGTGTCAAAAATCAGAGAAAATTGATGGAGGGTAAAATTAGTTTGAAATTTCAAAAGAGATTCCACTAAGGAAGCTTCTTAAGAATGGAAATGGAAGAAGACACAGATGGAAGAAAGATTCCTATCAAGGAGAGAATATGCTTTCATACAAGACCTATTTTATGCCAGGTACTCTGCTGTTTCTTAGAAATGTTACCTTTTGACCCTCACAATAACCCTGTGGGGTAGGCACTGTTATCATTCCCATTTTACAGTTGAAGAACTTGAGATAAATTGGTCAGATGTCTTGTGCTGGGCCACACAGCTGCGAAGTGCCTGGAGTGACGTTTGAATCGGACTCTAGACCCAGCACTCTATCCACTGGACCATCAACTAAACAAATTGTTTTTGGCCAGTGGAATCATTATCCCTGAACTCTATAATCATAGTCCTGGATGTACTTAGGAAAGGGGTAGAAATGTTATTAAAGAGATAAAAAAAGTGAAAATATCCATATTAGATCAAGGATCTCTCTCTCTCTCTCTCACTCACTCTCTCTCTCTCTCTCTCTCTCTCTCTCTCTCTCTATCTATTTATCTATCTATCTCTGTCTCTCTAAATATATATATATATATATATATATATATATATATATATATATATATATGATCTATGGTAGAGAAAGTACAATTGTAAGAGTGTAGGGAGATTGATAGTCAAGATACCTGAAGAAAGGGAAGATACTAAAGTTTTGGGAAAATAACCCAACAAACCTCAGACCTTATTAATATAAAAATATTAACAAATTTTGACCTCTATACTGTTTCCTTTCATCTATATGAAATCTTGATGAAATTCATATATTATGTGAATCATCTATCTATCTAATCTATCTATCTACCTACCTATCTACCTATCTGTCTATCTATTTATCTATCAAGACTTAATGAGGATTTTCATAAATGATATTCAACAATAGACTCAATCTTTATTATTTCATAATTTAATGAATATAGAAAATATAAAATTCCCAATACAAAATGCTCTGTTTGTCATTCAGAGAGCTTCATAACCTAATCTCCTCCTACTTTTCCAATCTTCTTACACTTTACTCCCCACTCTTTGATTCAGTGACACTGACCCCTTTGCTGTTCCATAAATAAGACTCTTCATCTCTTGGTTCCAGGCATTTTATCTGCCTGTTCCCCATTGCTACAATTCTCCCCTTCTTTCTATGTGCTTGTTGTCTTCTCTGGCTTTCTTTAGCCTTCCAATGGAAGCCTTTTCTAGCTCCTCTTAATTCTAATACTTTCCTTCTGATATTTTATTTTATTTTTTTGGATATAACTTGTTTGCATCTATTTGTTGCCTCTCCCCTTAGATTGTGGGCTCTAGTAACAGAAAACACCCCAACATACACAGGGGGGCCTACTATCACAAGTTCTTTGATCTGCTTTTCCAAGAAAAGAAAACTTTTGAGGGGTCAACAATCACTTTAATCAAGCACATCTATCATTCACCAATAGAAGAGAAATACAGACCAACAGACAGACTTCCAAACTATCACATGCATACATAGTTACCAGAGAGGGAAGCACCATCATCTGGGTTTTCAAAGCTGGGAGTGGTATTCCTTAGCAGCTTCCCAAAATCTTATCTGGCACACAAACTTTCTTCCAAAAACTAAGCCTCAAAGCAAAACCTCATCTCAGTCTTTATACACTTTTTAGAGCCAGAGGGCATCACAACCCTTGAGAACTAGTGCCCCATTAGAAAATTATCAAAAGGTGTGCATCTTCCTTCAAATCTTTCCAGGCCCATTAATGTGTGGGGAAGATCTTTAATCACATTATTCGATCAGAAGCACTTTATAGTAAAACAAAAACAGCAAAAGGTCCTACTTTTCTTGCAGAGATAGTCATTTATTTCCTTTTCTATCCCTAGTACTTAGCAAGATACCTGGCCCTTAACAGATACTTAGTAAATGTTTATTTATTTATTGATTAATCAACAAATATATTATCAGAGATGATCATAACAAAGGGATAAAGAATATCAATTGTCCAGGAATTTTGAAATTCCTCTGAGTTGTAAACTTACGGTACTTACCTATATCTGGATTTTGGCCATCATTATGTATATCTAGAATAGACAATTCACTTGAACAAGTTGAGAAGTTGGAAAGTTGATTATTTTTTAAAATAATATTTTTCCCATTATATGTAAAAACAATTTTTAACATTTTTTTTTAGTTTTGAGTTCCAAATTCTATGACTTCCACCCTCCCCTTTCCCTTCTCTGAGTTTGTAAGCAATCTGATATAGGCAACATGCACAATCCTGTAAACAATTTCCATATTAGTCATTTTGTGCAAGGAGACTTGAAATAAAGAAAAGAAAGTGAAAATAGTATGCTTGCATTTTTATTTATATATCAGTGCTTTCTCTGAAGAGTAATAATATTTTTCATCATGAGACTTTTGGGATTATTTTGGACCAACTCTTGCTGAGAATAGCTAAGTCATTCACAATTCTTCATCTTACTATATTGTTGTTAGGGTGCAAATTTTCTCTTGATTCTTCTCACTTCATTTTGTATCAGTTCATGTAGGTCTTTCCAGGTTTTTTCTGCAATGGTCCTATTTGTAATTTTTTATGTCACAATAATATTTCATTAAAATCATATATCAAAACTTGGTCAGTCATTCCAGAATTGATGGACATCCCCACCATTTCAAATTCTTAGTCACCACATAAAGTGCTGCTGTAAATATTTTTGTATGAATAAGTTCTTCTCCCTTTGTTAAAAAAAATCTCTTTGGAATACAGTGGTATTGCGCTATCAAAGAATATACATAGTTTGTTTGCCCTTTGGGCATAATTCCAAATTGCTCTTCAGGATATTTAAATGAGGTAACAACTCCACCAAGAGTGCATTTGTGTTTTCTCACATTCTCTCCAACATTCATCATGTTCTTTTCTGGTCATATTAGCCAATCTGATAGATGTGAGCTGGTACCTAAAAGTTGTTTTAATTTGTATTTTTCTCATCAATCAGAACAATTTTTGTTCATTTGATTATAGATAGCTTTGATTTTCTTGTCTGAAAACTGTCTCTTCATATCTTTTGAAAATTTTTACATTTTATATAATCAAATTTATCCATTTTATTTCTCTTGTTTGGGGATAAATTCTTTCCTTATCCATAGATCTGACAAATAAACTATCCCATGCTTATCTAATCTGCTTATGATGTCATCTTTTATGTACAAATCATGTACCTATTTTGACCTTATCTTGGTATATGGTGTGAGATGTTGATCTATACCTAGTTTCTACCATACTGTTTTCCAGTTTTCCTACTAGTTTTGTCAAGCAATAAGTTTATTTTGTTCCCAAATCTTGGATCTTTGTGTTTATCAAAAACTAGATTACTTTGGTCATGAATCAGAATGTATCATGTTCCTAATCTATTCCTTTGATCCACTGCTATTTCTTGGCCTGTAACAGATGCTTTTGATGATTAGTGCTTTATAATACAATTTGAGATCTGGTATGAATAGGCCACCTTCCTTCACATTTTTTAAAATTGATTCATTTAATATTCTTGAACTTTTGTCCTTCCAGATGAATTTTGTTATTACCTTTTCTAGCTGTATAAAACAATTTCTGGTAGTTTGATTGGTAAGGCACGGAATAAGTAGATTATTTTGGAAAAATTGTCATTTTTCTTAATTGACTTGACCTAACTATGAGCAATTGATATTTTTCCAGTTGTTTAGATTTGTCTTTATTTGTGTGAAAAGTGTTCTGTAATTGTGTTCATACAGTTCATGAGTTTGTCTTGGCAAGTAGCCCCCAAGTATTTTATATTGTCCACACTTATTTTCCTATTTTCTTGCTACTAGACTTTTTGGTAACATATAGAAATATTGGTGATTTATGTGGATTTATTTTATATCCTGACACTTTGCTAAAGCTGTTAATTATTTCAAATCTCTTTTAAAATGATTCTGCAAAAAGTGATATTTTGTTTCCTCATTGCCTTTTCTAATTTCTTCAATTATCTCCTTGCTAAAGGTAACATTTCTAATATGATTTTGAATAATAGGGGTGATAATAGGCATCCTTGTTTCACCTCTGATATTTTGTGAAAGTTTATAGCTTATCCTCATTACATATAATACCTGCTAATGGTTTTAGATAAATATAACTTATTTTAAGTTAAACTGAATTTATCGCTGTGCTCTGTTGTATTTTTCATAGGAATGGCTGCTGCATTTTGTTAAAGGCTTCTTCTGCACCTATTGAGATAACTTTATAATTTCTGTTGGTTTTATTATTGATATGGTCAATTATGCTGAAAGTTTTCCTAATATTGAACCAACTCTCTGTTCCTGCTATAAATTCCACCTGTATGATCCATAGTATGTTGACTCTGAGACATTGTCTGTATTTTGTAGCTATTTTGATTTGTATTATTATTTCCATAATTTCCATTTAAGTTTATTATTTCCATATAGAACCACTGCCAATTTTGTGGATTGATTTTACATCCTGCTTCTCATTTGAAAATGTTACTTGACTAATGGTTTTTTTCCAAGTCATTTTTACATTTTTAAAATAAATCATCATATCTTCTGCAAAGGAAAAAAAAGCAGTACTTTTTGCCAATGTTCATCCACTTAATTTCTCTTAAATTATTTCTATATTTATCATTTCTAGAAATATTTTAAACTTTTTGAAATATCATTGGGAGAAAAGAGAATCTTCTCCTATTTAAGGAAATACCTTCTTGGGTTTCTTTATTGCAAATAATGCTAGCTTTTTTCTTTTACATACATGCACATCATATTTTAGATAGCTTTTCTACATCTATGTTTGTAGGATTTTTAGCATAAGTGTATGCTGTACTTTGTTAAAAGCTTCCCTCACATCCACCCCCTCTATTACATAAAATACGATATGGTGTGCTTTACAAACAAAACCAACAAAACATTGATTGATTGAATTGCTCTTCTAATATTGAATCATCCTTATATCCTTAATGTAAATTCAATATAGTCATAGTGTATAATTTTGGATATAATGCTGTAACTTTTTTATTATCTTCCTTCTTTCCTTCCTTCTCTCGTTTCCCTTTTCTTTCCTTTTCTTTCTTCATTTAATAATTATCAATATCTTAATAATATTGATTTTTAATTATTTGTTTTGCTTTATAGCCTCATAGTTTTCTTCATTAGAGACCATATTAGTCTTCTGAAATCAATTTGTCTTCTGTAGGAATTCTTTTCTTTTCTTTTTTTTAATAATTTGTGTCTCTTAGGTAATAGTTCCTCTTTAAATATTTAATAGTATTTTCCTATAAACCTATAAAAGCCAAAAGTTGTTCTTTTTTTTATTTCTTTCTAGATGCTTTGTAGTTCCTTTAATTTTATTTTCTAAGGTTATGTAGTTTTATTTCTCTCCTTTGCTAGCACCCAGTTATGTATAACAAGTCCTGCTGTTTATTTTTTAATTTCTACTTTATTTGGTGTCCTTTTGCCTTATTTGTTTTTATTTTACTTTCTTAGTTAGAGATTTAGAGCTGGAAGGGACCATAGAGGATTTCTGTTGTAGTTATGTTTTATTTAACTAGATAAAGTTTATTGATTGTATTGTCTTTAAAAATAGTTTTTGTTCTGTTTATCATTTCTATAATCTTTCTTTTCCATTTGATCTATTTCTTCTCTTATTTTTAATATTCTTTTCTATTTATTTTGGTTTTGTTGATTTTCTAATTTTCCTTGTCCATTCACTTTATTTGTCCTGTTTTCTTATTTTGTTAATGTATTTTTGCAGATATTTGAATCTCAATGTGTTACTGGAATGCTAAATGTATCCTAGAAATTTTCTATGTTGTCTCACTGATGCTATTCCCTTTCACATAATTATTCATTGTTCCTTTGATTTAATCTTTGATCAACTAAATATTTAGGAAGTTTGCATGTAGGTCAATCTCTTGTGTTCTCACAATAGTCATTTTTGTTCGTGTATGAAATGAGATTTTTCAAAGTACAATTATGCACAAGTTTTTCCACTTCTTATCTCTGGAAGGAAGGTATAAAACTTGGTTAACTGGTCACAATCTACTTGGGAACTAAAAATATGGCTTAAAAAGTGGTTCTTGTATCTCCTGTGTTTCAGAGGAGAATAAAAGCTCAGTTAAAAAAAAAAAAACATCAAGAAGCCTTTAGAATGGACGATGTATTTTACCTATCTTACATATGAAGATAGATGAAATATTTCAAGTAATTTTCTTTCACCCTAGAATACTAAGCAGATATGTCTGATGGGTTATTAATAATGAAAATAAAATAAATGACATGCAAAACCACCCTTTTATTTTCTTTCTTAAAAGAATCCCAAATAATTTTACTCTATGGGAATGACCCGAAAGTGATCTGTAAATACAGATTTTTGGAAGACCCACCTCTGTCTTTGTTCTGTAATTATATTGACAAATATTTATGTGTTTGTAGAAACAACTGTGTTAATAGTCTGTGAGAAGTAGCTGCCTTCAGTCATTCAATAGTTTCCTTTGTTGAATGATTAAGGATATGCCATGGTACTTGTATCTACTTTTATACCTATTAGTATTTACAGTGACAAGATATGTGAATCAAAAAGGGAATGAGTGGAAATGTCCTGAGAGGGATTACTTGGAAAATGAAACAGGAGAAAGCAATAGAATGTGCCAACTTTTAATTGTGCATGTCACCAAATAAAAGAGGGAAATAAATGACTTTGGTACACCTGGGTGGATTACAGAGTTAGGGTTCATCTTCTCTAGAAGCCAAGCAATACTGGAAACTTCCCATGCCAGTATGCATGCAGAGCACTGTATAGCTGGAAAATAAATGATCCTGTGCAATCAATTCAGTCCATTGAGTGGGTATGATGTTTCCCACTCTGGTTATGTTTGGATGGCTCACTACCAAAGAGCTGCACATCGAAATGCAGTTCTCCCTTGCAGTTTGGCAGGAGACATTCATCTGTCATCATTTCATGTCCTGAAAGGCCTGATAGATGTAGCAACAAAGGATGCCATGCAACACAACGCTGAACTTGAGTTGTTTCAACAGATGGTATTTTATGGTTTGCCAAAGAATGACCTTTTTTATTTCAACCATGAATACTTTCTTTCTTCTTTTCTGTATCTCAACATTTTCCAGGATAAGTCCAAACCATAATCTATCATTCCTTCTGGATTTTTGGAGGTTGCAATACCTTTGCAAATGGTATAGACTTTACCATGTAAATATGTATTTTCAAAGAAATGAAAACTTCACACTAATCACTTCACAAAACTCATACAGGGAGTTTGTACATAGTGCTTAAAGGTTGGAGATATTCAATGTAGGCTTCTTCACTAGAAGTAAAAAATACTGAGATCAAAATGATCGGTTTAGATCTAAGGTGCTCTGGCTATAAGAACAGATATGTCAGAAAACATGACTGACAAGAAATGGTTAGAGAAAATGAGACTTGTTCAAAGCAGCTGGTCCCACTATCAATTTTTGGAAACTCATGACCTAAAGTAGTGAGAAAGCACAGAATGAGGAATAGTGAAGATAATCTGATTTAACATGGTTTACATTACTCTAATGGGGAGAAAATGTTGATTCCAGGGAATTGATGGAAAGGGATCAATGACAAATCAATTAATTGAGCAAATGTTTATTAGACACCTATTCTGTACAAGGGACTGGACTGGGGAAAATTAAGCAAAAACACAACAATTTCTCATCTTAAGAAAACTATTAGAATAAGAAGATACATTAAGAATTCCTGAAATAAATTCCAAATTGCATTTTTTTCATCTTTAAATGAGGATAAAATACACCTAACAGGATTGTTGTGAGGATCAAATGAGATTCTCTTTCTCTCTCTCTCAATCTATCTACTCCTATGTTTCTATCTGTAGGGCTTTGTCAGCCTTAAGTGTCTGTATAAATGTTATTATGATTAATTTTAGGCAAACAATATCCCTATCTTGTAAATATATGATTAGAATAAAAGAAGTAAATTAAGATTAGAAACTTTTGTAACCTTTTTCTGTTCATGTTATAGACATCTTTAACAATCCGGTGAAGTTTATGGACACTTTCTCTGAAAATATCTTTTAGTTTGTAAAACAGAATGCATAATATTACCAGGGAAAGTAATTGTACTGAAATACATTTATCAAAACAAACAAAAGAAGCAAATAAGTTCATGAACCACAGGTTAAGAATTTCTGCTTTGATGCATGCTTTGATAGATATTTACATACATATATCTATATCTGTATATACTCATATACATATGCATATGTACAAATACATATGAAAACAACTACCTTTGTTGTACATATACATATGTATATATGCACATGTATATGTACACACATATGAAAACAACTCCTGTTAAATAGATTTAAATAAATGTGTGTATGCATATATATATATTTATATACTATATATACACATATATATACCCACATACACACACAGAGCATATATATGTATATATATATATGTGTGTGTATACATACATATACACACACATATATATATTTATCTATTAATGTATCTATCTACATGAATGAAAACATCTACCTTAGGAGTGAAATTTTGTATGAATGTGCAATGCTTGTTACATCCAAGGGTAGCTAACTGGTAAACTAAGTGCTGAGAAAAGTATGGCTAGTTACTGGCAATAGTATTTTTTAATATAATATATTTAATAAAAATATATTTTACTCTCCTTCCTCCCCAATATCATGGATAAAGATTCTATAATTTTCTGCAAAACCTTGTCCTTTGTCTATGTTTTGGTAGTGTAGCTATTATTCTAGAGGACCTATGTTATTCTGTGATTATGTCATTACATTGGAGATATAATGACATTCATAAGAAATACATACATGCATATTTTTATATGGTTGTATATATCTGCACAACACTTCTACTCATGATCCTTTATAAAATCCAGTCATCCACATTTATTGATTGCCCATTTTAGGCAAAACACAATACTTTAATACATAGGAAGATATGGTAGATTTGTGAGGAAAGTGAGATTCAGGAAAATAGTCACTTGGACCAAGTCTCATAATCTTCACAGGCTTCAGTCAATTCATCGGTCAAATGAAGGATTAGACTTCTAAAGTTCCTTCTAATTTTATAATTCAGTGATACTTAATAGAAATTATAATCTCATCCCTTGATGTGTAATCTGAAAGATAAATAAAATAATAAAGAGAGAGTTGCTGAGTTACTGGATCTGAAAGGAGTTAATCAGCGAAACCAATTATACTTGGTTTTGCTAGGTTTTTCTTTGTTTGTTTTAACACAAATAGGGTTGAAAATCATTTGCTAGGTAAGTTGTTTATAAACACTTCTTTCATGTTTTGGGGTAAGCTGAAATGATATGCCATTTTCTTTGCAAAATTGAGAGTGAGTGGTTTATGGAATTTAGCATGAAAGCAAAGAAATGTTCAATATAAATCAATGGATTTTTGTTAGTCCTAATCTCATCCTATAGATGTACATGAGGCGTAAGGTGAAAGAAATACAGCTTTTCATTGAATGAACTGGTTCATTAGCCATGATGGAATGAGTACAAAGATAATGCTATTGATCAGTATCTATTGCAACAAATATATGGTGAACATCACCCTTTACATAGGGCAAATAATACTAAATTAGAAAACTGTACTAGAAGGGTTTTTTTGTTCTAGTATTGCACTTCTTAAATTACAATCATAGATATATAGTTGAAAGGTATCTTTGAGTTTATATAATTAAATCTTCTCATTTTACAGATGAAGTAACTTAAGCCCAGAGAGGTTGTGACCTACTCAAGATCAAATAGTCAATGAATGACAGGATGTGAATTCAGCAGATCTTCTGACTCCAAATCCATCTATATGGTTACAGAGCCAAGTCTACATAGATCTGAGCATCTTGTTCAGAGGAAAGGAAATGGATTCATTCCCTTTCTTATAATGGCTAGCTTTCCTTGTTTTCTCATGATGATTTTTCATTTAACTTTACAACCAGGACAGAATTTAACTGAAATCATAGAGGGCTTGTAACTTAAAGAGAACAAATGATAAAAACAATTTCTCATTATCTTCCATTTTTTCATTCTTTTGGTTTTGTTTTGTGATTTCTTGGTTTCTCAGAAAGTCATTAGCTTCCATCTGTTCCATTCTAATTTTGAGAGAACTATTTTCTTTCTATTTTTTTTTATTTATTTTAAATAAATTTATTTAACTTTTTACATTCATTTTCACAAGATTTTGGGTTACAAAATTGTCTCCCCATTTGTCCCCTCCCCCATCCCCAATACACTGGACATTCCAATTACCCATATCACCAATCTGCCCTCTCTTCTATCATCCCTTCCTTCCCTTACCCCATCTTCTCTTTTGTGCTGTAGGG